>JBBYHL010017695.1:0-11356 GCA_038381835.1 Adansonia madagascariensis
TTCCTCATTCATGGAAGCCTTTAATGCGACTCTCACTTTTCTTGGTTGCTTCTTTCCATGATTTATCTTCATTTTGTATATGAGGAGTAATCTAATGAACTCGTCTAAGGAAAAGAAATTGAGGTCCTTTGACTTTTTAATTGTGATCACTTTAGCTTTCCATGACTTAGGAAGGCTATTCAACATTTTCTTGACCATCTTCTTGCTAGGATACACTTTTCCAAGACCCTTCGAGCCATTTATAATCTCTGTGAATCTATCCGAATTCTCCTTGATGTTCTCCTCCAGTTTCATCTTGAACATCTCATAATCAAAAGTGAGCATGCTTATCTTGGACTCCTTGACTTGATTGGTCCCTTCATGCGTGACGGCTAACTTATCCCATATCTATTTGGCATTATCACACAAAGATGCCCTATTGTACTCATTAGGGCCTAATGCACAAAAAAAACGTGTGCATGGCCTTAGCATTGCTTTGAACCATCTTAGTTTCTTTCTCATCCTATCACATTCTTCTTTAGGAACTTCAAGATCACCTATCATCTTTGTTGCGATGAGTGGGTCTTTCATGATTATTTTCCAAACTTGATAATCATTTGCTTGGACAAATAACCTCATCCTTGTCTTCCAATGCGCGTAATCTTCACCATTAAAAAGAGAAAGCCTCACTATTGAATGTTTTTCTTAGCCTATACCAAAAATATCACTACTAGCCATTTGCTTGGTCTTTTGCAGATCTTTGCTCAAAGATGCTAAGCCTATAAGAATGAGACATAAGCTTTGATACCAATTGTTAAACCTTTTAGTGATGAATGAAACTAAGAGGGGGTGAATTGATTTATCAAAACTTTGGTAAATTAAAACTTTGATAAATAAAATTGAGAAATCTAAATAATAAATTTTGGAGTGCAAGTTAGTGAATAGAAATAAACAATTAAAGACAATGGAAAGAGAAGCAAACTCAATTATATAGAGAGGTTCGGCATCAATTGCCTACGTCCTCTACCTTAGCCTTACTTGCCTTGGATTTCCATAATTCACTAACTTAAATTGTCTACCTTTCAAGGACAAGGCATAACCTTTACACTTCCTATCTTTTAAGACTTAGATAGAACCTCTACCTTTTATCTTTTGTGGCTAGGATAGAACTTTCTCTCACTACTTTTGAAGGCTAAGTAAAAACTTTCTCTACTTTTTAGTGGCTAAATAAGAACCTCTCATATTTACAAGGATTTTAGTGTAAACAAATAAAAGCTCTAAAGGTTAGGTGTTTATAAGAATTTTGGCTCAAGAGAAATATGTATCTAAAGATACAAAATGAAAAAAAAATAAAAATAGGAAGAATTAATCCTATATAAAGATGAACTTCTTAATAAAAATGATGGAAAAGATGAAATATTTGACTTTAAGCATAATATCTTGGTTCTTCTTTTTGTTGAAAGTGTTAGAGTGGCTTATTTATAGCCTTGAGCATGTTTATAGCCATTTAGAACATTTGGTGAAGAGATATAGCCGTTGAAGTCTTCATAAATGTCATTTCCTGTTGTTTCTCATGTTGTTGTATCGATACAATACCAAGAGTATCGATCCATGAGTTAAAAATATGACCGTTGTAGGTTGTTGTATCGATACAATAAAGTTGAATATCGATAATTATCATGTTGTATCGATATAGGCACACTTTGTATCGATACATTTGAAGATTTTAGCCAAACCCTAGCTACTACCAAGCAATGTATCGATACATGTAGGGCATGTTTCAATAATCACTTAATTGTATCCATACATACTTATATGTATGGATACATTTGAGGGTTTTGAACATAGTATCGATACATTTATGCATTGTCTCGATACAGTCGTTTAAAATTCTTCGAAAATTGATTTTTCTTAGCTTTAAAGCAAGTAAAACTTATCTAAAAAGTGTTTTATATATAAATATATATTAAAAACACATTTCAAGTGCTTGAAGGAGTTTAAAACATTCTAGTATTTTTCAAAGTGCTTACAAAATATTTCACAGAAAAGTACTAATCTTGAAAATATTTAAAAATAAGCAAGCTTAAGTTTTAGTTATATCAAAACTATGATTAATTCAACGCTAATATGGCTAACAGGATCATCTCTTGGTCAAGATTTGAATTAGGCATGACAAGGCTAAAGTTGAAAGGATGACCGTCGAACAAATTGCTCGTCCGATTAGTCTTGGATGGCTATTAAGAAATGACCATGACTTGAAGTAGCCACCGACCATTTTGGGCCAGGTATAATCGGATACCTATTAAAATCGATTGTTCCAAGTTATAAAACTTGCAACACTAATTTTATGAACTGCATATACCAAAGTTCATCTTTAAAGGTCTGGGAGTCGATTACGCATAGGGAAAGATTAGCACCCCCACAATGCCCAAAATTGGTACCATCTAGCAGTAAATTTTGAAGTCTCGATTTTTCTCGCTTTTTCATACGATCGTTATTTATGTGTAATCTCCTTCTTATGAATGCAAATTTTAAATATTGGATTTAGTTTTTTTTTTTATAAAAGTTTATTTAATACCTCTCTATGTAACCCAGCAGGGAAGATAAATATAGAGGACTCGATAAATAAGATCTGAATTAATTTGGAAAAGGATAATCTACGCCAAGCACTAGAGGGATACTGATGTAGAATATTGGCTAGGGTTTAATGAAATTTGAATTTTTAAAGAAATGAATGCACATCACCATCAAGAAAAGAAACAGGTTAGTATGGCATAAAGGAATATAATAAAATTTGCATTAAAGATTAAACAAAAAGGAGGGACAGCCGGGATGTATCTCATAAATGACCTTGGTCATTGAGAAATAATCAAATTAGTAGTTTTGAGACGTGCTTGGGCTCAAGGGCCATCTTAGGCGTAAAAAGGTTGATAAAAGCTCCGAGGAAAATTAGAGGAGAGAAAACTTAGATTTTGATGTATTTTTGAAAAGCAGGGTTAGAGTATCCCTTCGGAGATAATAAGGTTGAAAAATCCCCTTGAAAAGATAGAGTTAAAGTATACCCTCAAAAAGAAAGAATTTGAGCAATTTTTTAAAATCAAAATTTTTACAAATTTTGAAGACAATAAATTTTAAGATAAAAAATATTTTACATTGGGAATGGAAATTAATTTTGAAAACAAATATTGAGTTTTGATCTGAGCCTAAAAGGGACCTATGTTGTAAGTCATGATTCCATAGAGTAAATCATAGAATATATTTCGAGCCATTTGAATGACTAGAAATATTAGTTTAGGAAAACCCCAGCAATTTTCCCAAGCTCAGCAAAAATAGGGAACAACATCATGCTATCCACCTTCTCGAATTTACTTTGGTTTGGCCCGATGGTTTCTAGTGGCGAACGAGGTTTTGTTGGAAAGGTAGGTTGATAAGGGTTAATGTAAAAATATTCCAAAAATCCTAGAAAATCATTTTCTAGGCAGAATGAATTTTTGAAACCAAGTTTAACTCAGTATTGACAGCAAATATGAGGAAAAGGGAGCAATGAATTTTGAAAACCATCCCAGACTTGTTCAAAATTGTTAAATCACAAACAATACCTTTTCAAAAAAGGAATTTTATAATTTTTTAGGGAAAAATATTTAAAAAATTCAAAAAAAAAATTTGATGAGTCAAAATTGCCTAAATAGAATATGTATCGTTGATTTTAGGGGTTTTGAATAGCAAGGATTCAAAAAATCATAGCTTTCATGTCCGAAGTGATCTGAAGGTAAACAATCATTGTAAAGGTGGTTCAAAGCCCTTTCCAAGAAAATATTAGAAAATTCTAGAAAAATCATTTGGAGTCTAGAAATAATTTTTTAATAGGGGCTACTATGCTGCTAGTACTGAAACAGGGGTTTCTTCAGGTTACAACTTTTATGGTCGAATGTCACATGTCAAGGCATTGGACATGTGAATATCCAATCATTGAGGTTTACGGCAGTAAAGTAATGGACCAATCCAACTCCCATAGAATAGGATGCCAAATTGTCCGCTATTCACATCAATGGTGACAATATGCTCGAAACAGCTCAAATTAAGCACTTAAAAACATTTTTTATTTTAATCAAAAACAAAATTTATTTGGCCTAATGAGGCCATGATCCCAAATATTTATACTTGATATATCCAAAAGATTGCAGAATTAATATATAAAAAACATTAAACCAAGTCATATGTGATCACTTGGATACTTTAATGTCAAAGGTGTGTAGTAGGAGTAGGTTTGTTTGTTCATGATGTCATCCAACCCTTTAGGTTACTGGGAAATGTACACATCAAAGGTACACCATAAGTGTATTTTGGTAATTTTCCTTAAAATCGAATCCTTTATGATCATTGGGATATTTATATTTTGAAGGTGCATAATAGGGATAGGTTTGTCTTTTATAGAGTCATCCAGCTCTTTAGGCTAATCGGGATACCTAGATGTTAAAGGTAGACGTGAGAGACATTTTAGTAATTTACAGTAGAACCAAGTTCTATGTTATCTCGAAAATACTTTTATGTCGAAGGTGTTCAACAAGAATAAGTTCATTTATTCATAAAGTATTAGAATTTTTAGGGTTTCAGGATAATTATATGTTGAAGGTACACCTTAGTAACATTTCATTAATTTATTTTTAGAATCGAGTCCTTTAAGGTCGCTGAGAAACTTTATGTCAAAGGTGTACATTGTACATTAGAGGACATGTTGGTCATATCGACATCACTCAAGTCCTTAGAGTTAAGTTTGGTACATTTTATCTAAATTGAGTCTTAGGGTGATTTTTATTATTTTTAATATTATTAATAAAATTAAAATTTTTGAAAATTATGGCAATGTCTCTAATTTTAAAATAGTACATAGAATTTCTCTTAGAATATCAAAAAGGTTTACGGATTATTTCAATAACAAGATATCCTTTTAAAAAATATGAAAATCAATTTTTTTTTCAAATTATGGAAAAGTAAAACCTTTTGTATTCATTTGGCTCTCCAAAAGGGTACAAAAGTTAATTTTTTAAATATTTCTATTCCACCGGTTCTCCAGCGGGGTATGAAAGAGAATAATAAAAAACTTTCGTGCTCTCTTGGTTCTCTAGGAGGGTATGGAAGATATTTTGATTTCCAAAAACATTAAAACTTGACTATCTCAGAGCAATAAATTTCTTTAATAAAATATTACAAATGGGAATTACAATTAAATATCAAATATTGAAATTGAATAAAAATCAAATTTTATGTTAACACGTAGATTAATAAGGTTCGATTACCCGGCATCAAGAAAAGGTTAATCCTTACTTATGATTGTAACCGACTTCCAGATCCTTTCATGCAATCTCTGGTATAAGCGTAGACCTCAGAGTTTATTTTTAAGGAATTTGTAACCCTCAAAATGTGAATTTCGAGGTGTGACCAATATCACCTAGCCAAAAAAGATTGGTGATGACTCCAAATTAAATGGCCATTTCATAACGACTATTTAGAGTTAAGTCGAGTGAGCGATTCATCTTGACAACTCAGTCCCCAGACACAAAATAAAGGATAATAATAATGATGTGGGCCCCAAATAAAATAAAACAATGATATACAAATATATATATGTAAGAACAATAGGTACACCCACCATTTTAAGTCGAGCTAGTCAGGATTCGTATTCAAACCATGTTGTGATAGCTTGATGACTCTGCTAGGGATAGGTTAGAGAGTCAGGCTTAAAATTAAATTACTTGTTAACAAAATTTTGATTACTTTGGTTTCAATCGGTATTTAACTATAATTCCTGATATTTTCAAAAAAAAAAAATGATTTATATGGAAATTTTGGTATATATTATTCATATTTTTCACTATCACTTTTGTTCCCTTTACAACATTATTTTTGGGGGAATTTAGGATAGGGATTTTTGTTATTTTTGAAAGTCGAGTCATAACAGATAAGTTGTTCCCCTGCACACACTGTGCATATGCATATGCATTAGATTCTCTTCCAGACATATGGAGGAGGCATAAGTACGCAATATTTTAGAAGGGGGCAAAATAGCTCTGCCTTCTGAGGTGTTAACCTATGTTTAGGCCAGTGAAAAGCCTACCAGGTGTAAATTCCTATGCTTGCCCAAGGTGTTAGCCTTGTTATGAGCATGGAAAATACTCCCACTCAAATTGAACCCTTTTTATATAAACCCGTAATGGTTAAGGATTAAGGTACCTTATAAGTTTTTTTCGAACTCAGGGAGCAATTCAAGAACCTGTTTAGATGATTAACCTGAACTTCATGTAATAAACCTTAAAGGGCTCACCTAGTTAGAGCCATGTCTGGTTCTAGAGGGTATTGAATTAGGTACACATAAGGGAACACTTTTAACCTTTTACTCTCGTAATTTGATTATCTTGACTTTAATAAGTGTATGTTGTATTGCTATTATATGTTTTACTTTTTTTTGTTCCTTACATTAATTTATTATATCATGAAGGATTTTTTGGCTTGACATTGATATCCCATGGAAACTTGTAAATTAATTCATACATTTCTTTATACATTTGCAAAGTTCATATCTTTATATGCTCACGCATTCATAATTTTTACAATATACTAAAACAATTCCATTTATTGTATTTCTAAGCATCACAACATGGATGGTAATATTGGGGCAAGAATCAGCATGTTAGAGTCCATTCAAGAAGAATTTGGTCATAAAGTTTGGGAAACAAAAAGATAAATTGACAAGTTGATAAAAATGTTAGGAAAAAAAACCTTGCCTAGGAACACCATCATCCTCAATGGATTTAGAAAGTCAGAATCTAGGAGATCGATAGGAAGCACAACTAAGTGCTTTGGAGGTGATAGATAGAGGAATAGGACAAGAAATCCAAGAGATAAAAGAATAATTATTCAAATTGTCAAAAATCATCAAAAATTTTTTGCATGATCCTTAAGAATTGTAATTGTTTTCAACCAACCTTTGACACCCAAATATTAAAAATCGGACCTAGTGAACCATTAGATAAGGATCCCAATCCCTGGTCCATTCACATGATTAAAATAAAGCCACCTAATTTCGCACCAATATAGATTAGTCTGCCTTTCAATCCTAAAAGTTTTCCCAGTTCTAGGCAGCCACCTTCTGATGATACTAAGAAAAGATCATGAAAAAATCATAAATTCGATTTGATCCTACTAACCTATAAGGAATTGTATTTTTTCTTGCTTCAACATCAGCTTGTTGCTCCTGAATATGTTCTTCCATATCAATTCTCTTGTCCTGAATAGTATAATATTAATGAACATTGTGAATACCATGTAGGAATACGGAGACATTTAATAGACATATGCAATATTTTAAAAAAGAAAGTTCAAAAGCTACTCATTACCGGCGTAATCCTATTCAAACCAAGGATGAATGTTGTTTTTGAACTTTCTTCTCATTCTTGGAGGCATTAGACTATCTGGGGCAATGAAATGATCATCGAGACAACCTTTTGGCTGACGAGACTTACAAATATAACCTTTGTAAATTTATGGTTTAGTAGATGTAGGGCGTGCAAATGAAGTAATCATGGAGGATTTTGTAAATATTTGGTTTAATAAGAAGGTCTAGGACTTGCAAAAATTCCATAGAAACACCAATGTAATTAGAAAAAATGAAATGCTTCTAAGAGTGGTCTTTTTGTTTCTTATTCTTTTGAATCTTGTAAATGCACACCAACTATGAATAAATAAATCAGTCAATTTTGGTTGATGAAACGATAGTGTAGAATCATGACTCGAATTCCACAAATTCTTACCTCTACAATAATCTTTATGTTTGATACTTAGCCCATTGCTTGGCATCCAATTTGTCTCATTAGATACTACTCTATTCATTATTTCATTCATTCATTCATTTATCTATTCATTAATTTATACATTAATTTTTCTATTTATTGATATACATACACGGATGATAATAAAGATAAATGTTGACAAGATATATGTGTATTCATGTATACTGATTTACGTTTTTTTTCCATTTTTCAAGATGAAATAACATAAATTGCTAAATGGAAAATATCACGCAACAAGAATAAACACAAGCAAAAACTATAAGTTTAATGAGATTATTTGAAACAAGCAAGTATGTTTACACCTAGAAAGTATTATTCAAACTTTTGCCAGGAATCAGGGGGAGCATAAGCTGAAAAGTAATTTGTTAACATTTAAGATAACAGTCGGTGGGTCTTTAAAATTTGCAATTAGCAAATGCTAGTTATCCACAGTAATATTGATGCCTCCTCACAAGAAGTAGATGCAAGAACCGATGCACAAAAAAATTGGCAGTCCTTGACTTTAATGGAAAGAAAGGTCTCCACAAAAGCAAAGCCTTGACTAAAAGAATTACAAATAATTTTGTATCATTTTATAATTCCATATTATACCAATATTTCTGCCAAAGATCCGAGAAAGTATAAGCTGAAAGGCAATTACCTCAAAGTACTTAATCTTTGGGGAGCCAATCCCATAATACAAATTCTTGTTGACCAAAAGGGTAACAGTTAACATATATGGGACAAGAAAATAATTCTATCACAATTAATGGTGGTCGGGACCATAGTGAGTCAATAAAATGAGGAAATCTATTCAAAAAATGTCCTCACCCTTAGTATATCATCGTTCAACAACCTCAATAGGTTTATCCTATACTTCACAGTCTTTTACGCAAACTTTTTTGACTCCAAGTTCTAAAAGGAAAAGAGACTCGAAAGAAGGTTCAGGCGATTCTTAGAAGCAAAAAAAAAGTATGAAGGTGTATTATGCTCCACCGATTTCTTACTTCAAATTCTATCCTTTGTTCATTTAAAATCAGACAATCTCAGCTATTCCAACAAAACTCGCAAACCTCCCTACCCAAAGTTGTATAATCTGAACATCAGGACACAACATTTTTCTCTGAAGATTTCATTAAACAATGCGTGTTGTTCAATGTAAGAATAATTTAGTGTATTTAGCATGGTTAATTAAAAGATTATAGGCTGTCGTAAATTTTTACTTGAATTGCTTGGTTGATTACTTGTTATATCATAAGTTTTCAAATTCATATTCTTTGCCAAAGAATTTGGTAAAAAGGGATAAAGTGGTTGCCCTCACGACATGATTGAGATAACAGGAAATAACCAAGCATATTGTGGAATTTTTTTCTTCTAAAACCTACAGTTTGATACACCTTCTGATGTTTTACTAGCCAATTTACAATTCGACCCTCAAGGATGCCAATCTAGGCAAAATTTAGAGTTAGTCGACACCTACCAAGAATGATTAGTCTAAGTGTTATCGACTATATGATAGTATACCGATTAGGGGTAATTTCTATCTTAACTCTAAAACTCTATATATTACTTTTTAGAAATTGTAAATTATGAAATGAATTTTAATTTGTAAATATTATGTATACTATCATCGACCATGAATTTTGTTAATAATGATCTCCAATATCTAGGATAATAAGAACATTTTGGAAAATTTTTCTTTCGTAAGTGATCACCAATTAGTTGAACTTTCTCAAAAAAGTCCTTCACCTCTACATATATGATTATCCCAAACATTTATCTGACCTTTCACCACTAGAGACCTTTTACATCTAAATGTTCTTTTTTGTGGATACCTTGAAGGTCTTGAAAATAGGTTATGCTCCTAAAAGATTCAGATATCGATAGTTAGACATGTGTTAAAATAGTAATAGTAATTCTAAGTTCTTCCTCATTTTGATAATCATTTGCTATAATTTCCATGGCATTCTTTCAAATACTCAATTCGGGAAGAATGAGAGTAAAGATAAGCCAAAATTATCTTTTCCTTTGAATAACACATATTCAATCCAATGCCTAATACATGAGATATGAAACCTAAAATGTTTTCCATGCCAATTCAATTTTCTTTTCTAAAGGCTTAACCAGTAATTGGTGGCTATGAAGCCAATAGTATTGAGGTGCATACCTTAAGACTTTAAAAATTCAATGCAATGTCATATTATTGAGATGTTTAAAATGATTTCAAAAAGAAAACACCCATTTTTCCTAAGGAAATGCAGACTAGTTCAAACGATTGTGTTTGAAATACAAAATGGCCTTCTTTCTCTATTCTTTTGCGAATATAAAAGATTATGCCCTTTGCCATCCCCTTTAAGCCTAATAATTCATTTTTCTTTTTATGAACCTTAATCAAAGATCACCCTCCACACTACAGGGCAAATGAAGCAAAGCTTAAAGATCAGAATGGACAAATTAATTCTAAAGTTAATAGAAGAACAAATCAGTTGTCAAAGAAAGTTCAAATTTTAAAAGAAAAATGAAGAGAATTACAACTTCAACTATTCAGAATGAAAAATAAAGAAAAACATGATGAAGAAATAAGAAAACAAGAAAGAAGGAACAAAAGAAGAAATGAAGAGAAATAAAGAAAAATGAAAAAACAGAAGTAGATAAAGGAATGAAGATCTGTTCATCTAAAAGACAAGATGGATCTAATTCCTTCTAAAGAAAAGTTATCCTTAATTCAATTACCCTTGAACATTTGATTTGGACTTCTTTATCCTTTTCTTTCTAAACCCAGAACCATGGCCTATGTTACGTACTTAACAAAATCTATTTTAATCGAACATAGCTATCTAAGCTATCAAGCTATTCCTAGGAAGTTCCTTTCAAATTGATCTTTTTAAATGATTTTTAAGTTCTCAATGATATAATGGGGCAAGCTTAAAAGCCTTGGAATTGCTCTTAAATCAACAAAGATAGCGACCAATAGGAATCTCTTATGCTAATTCAGAAATGATCCTGTAGACACCTAATTTCATCCGGGCTGTTTGTCCTTAAAAGTCCCAAGTATCCAAACGAAAATGTAGTGGTCACTCTGATGGAGGTCAACTTTCACCAGAGGGGTTTCATATTTTTGTAATTTTAATCAGTTATATGTAAATAACTGTATAGACATATGATGGAAAAATGCATTTTCTCAAGTAAAAAGGATGAATCCGCAAAGCAAAAATTTTTGTTTTTGAGCAAGTTCTTGACAAATTTTGGAAATTACCTATGCGGATGATCTCGCGGTTAATTTTTTTATTTTTAGGAATTTCCTGAGTTTTTTTAAAAAACTTGAAAAATTTATGGTCATATATTTTTATTGACACTAGTGTGGCTTTATGTCGATTCTCACCCTAAAAAATTATAAATATTCAAGGAAAATTATGTATTGGCATTTTCTACCATGAAGTGTCAAACTATAAATTTTATAAATTAATTTTGAAATTTGTAGTCTTACGAGTATCATGCTCGTGAATTTTACTTTTGGTTCTTGTTGATCTATTTTTAAAATTTTACAAGTT
>JBBYHL010017727.1:0-11352 GCA_038381835.1 Adansonia madagascariensis
TATCTGTAAAATTTTTTATTAGAATTTTATTGAGTTTTGAAGATCAAAATTCTTTAAATATTCACATTTAAGCACCAGTAAATCAGTTTTTCAAAATTCAATTTATTTTATGAGTTTTTTATTTTTTTTTAAATTTTTTCTTCTTTCCAAGATACGGAGTTTTCTACTCCATAAATTTTCTCAGGTGATTTGAGTATATAATTTTTAAAATTCGTTAAATATTACTATTTAATTCATATTAAATTAGTTTTTTAAAATTCATTTAATTTTTAAGTTTTACATTTTCTTTCTGTTTTCAAGATATGGAGGTTTCTATTCTGTAAATTTTCTTAGGGGATTGTTCTGAGTTTATAATATTTAAAATTCTTCAAATATTATTGTTTAATTTGAATGAAATAAATTTTTTCAAATTTTAATTTATTTTATGAGTTTTAAAATTTTTTCTGTTATCAAGATACAGAGTTTTCTACTTTGTAAATTTTTTCTATATGATTCTTCTAATTTTGTAATTTTTAAAATTCTTCAAATATTGTTTTTTAATTCACAATAAATCAGTTTTAGAAAAATCAATTTATTTTATGAGTTTTGCATTTTTTCCATATAATAATTTTCCCCCGATAAGGGTTTTTCTCATAAAATTTTACGAGTCTGCTATTTTTAATGTTTCTTTTATTGTACATAAAAATTATTTTTATTATTAGATTAAATTAAATTGATCATATGAAATTTTATTGTAAATACATAATTTTTAATTTTTTACAATTTAATCTTTTTAATTAATTTTTACAGTATAATTTTACAAATTGTATAAATATCTTCCAAAATTATCTAGACTTTGATGATGTCATGCATGACATAATTCACTAAAGGAAAAACATAATTAATTTAAATCAAATCAATTTAAAAAGCAAATTAAAATAATAATATAAAATAAATATTAAATAAAAAAGAAAGAGAAAAAAATTCCTAGGAAACTCTAGGAAAACTTCAGCCAATGCCCTTTTCTCCACCATTTGGCCGACTTTTCCCTTCTATAAAAAGGGAAAAAATTTCATGTAGGGACTTTAGGCTTAGGAACAAAATAAAGAGGAAAAAACACTAAAATACTTAATTTTTCAAGCTTTTCGAAGGTGAATTTCTTGTAAACTTCTTAATTTTTGTTTATATCTTGTTTGAATCTTCTTTTTAATGAGCCAAATGAATACTTGTGCTCATGAATTTTTATTCATGTTGAAAGGCAAAGTATGATGGCTATGATCATTTTTTTTTATTTTGTTGTTTTACTTAATTTTTAGTAGAAATAATTTGATTTTCATTGAGATTATTTGTGTTTGTTGATATATGTTGTTATTTTCATGTATATATGTTCATGTAATTTTTTTAAAATTTTCATTTTATTTTATATTGATTTATTCATTATTTCTATGTCTTATGCTTATTCTTGCTTAGTAAAAATTCTAACATGTATATATATTAACATTTATGAAAATATGTGATGAAAGAAATTATTTTTTGCTGAAATATTATGCTAGCAGAAACATGTAGGGGCTGATTTTGTGATGTTCTAATTTTAATTAGCTTATTTTGTAAATATAGAAATATTAGAGACTAAATTGCAAAAATTGTAAAATTTTTTTGTATGGCCATCCATGCTTGATTGACTATTTTTGGATATTTTTAGAATTGTTATTAAGCTTAGTTTAGCATATTTGAATGTGTTTTACGTATATCATATGATTTTAAGGTCATTTTGTAATTTTAGAAAGTTTAAGGACTAGTTTCCAAAATATGAAAAATTTTGTTTCAAGGCCATCTGTACTTGGTCGATTGCTTGCGTATAATTGTGAAAGTGTTTTCATGTTTGATATGTATGAATATGTTTTATGCATTTTCCACCATCTTGGTTCCATTTTGTAATTTTAGAAAGTTTAAGGACTTGTTTGCAAAAATTATAAAATTCTTGTTCCAAGGCCATAGGTGTTTGGTTGAATTGAAATTGTGAATATTGGTATGATTTTCATAATTTTTTTGTAATGAATTTTGTGTTTAATTGTGATTTTATCTTGTCTATGGACTAAATTGCAAATTGATAAAATATTAGGGATCATTTAGAAAACTTCACATTTTATGTCTAATACGATATTTTTGACATTTTAAAAAAGTTTTTAACATTCCTATGGTCTTCCGTAGAGGTGTAGAAATTATTAAATTTTTTCGTATTCTTTCAGTTTTTGGTTAAAGCACAAAATGTATTTTTAAAAGTGTAAGGACCTATTAGCAATTTTTGCATTTTCGGTCAATTTTGATATTTAAGTTACCCATGGTGGGTATAATGGTCATTTTTTGAGTCCTCTAAGTGACCGGGATACTTTAGGTCAAAGGTAACCTTAGAGGTATTTTAGTAATTTTCCTAGAATCGAGTCCTATGTGATACTAGGATATTTATAGGTCGAAGGTGTACAGTAGAAATGGTTTCATTTGTTCATGATATCATCCAGCCCTTTAGGTATCAGGATATTTATAGGTTGAAGGTAAAACTTTGGGGCATTTTGGGAAATTTTTTAAAATCGAGTCTTAGATAGCAACTGGGATGTTTTTTATGCCAAAGGTATATTTAAGATAGATTCATCATTTCGTGATTATTTTTGTGTCCATTAAGGTATGAGGATACTTATAAGTCGAAGGTATACCCTAGAGCATTTTCGTAACTTTTCTTAAAATCAATTCCCAGATAGAAATCGGGACACTTTTATGTCGAATATGTATATTTAGATAGATTCATCATTTCATGATTATTTTAGTATCCATTAGGGTACGGGGATACTTATAGGTTGAAGATATAACCTAGGGGCATTTTGGTAATTTTATTAAAATTAAGTCTTAGATAGTAACCAAGATGCTTTTATACCGAAGGTGTATGTTTAGGATGGATTCATCATTTCATGATCATTTTAGTGTCCATTAGGTTACTGGGATACTTATAGGTCAAAGATATACCTTGGGGGCATTTTAGTAATTTTTTTTCAAGTCGAATGTTAGGTAAACACCGAGATGCTTTTAAGCCAAAGATGTATATTTAGGATAGGCTCACATTTTTATTATCATTTTCGAGCCCTTAGAATAACCAAGATACTTTTGCGTCAAAGGTATACCATAAAGGCATTTTCATAATTTTGTGTTAGAACCAAGTCCAATGTGATTAGTAGGATACTTTTATGATAGAAGAACACACTAGGGTTAGGTTCATCATTTTAGACCATTTTCGAGTCCTAGGTTATTTTGTTAATATTTTAACAAAAATCGAATATTTTTAGAAAATTAAGACAATGTCTCCAATGTTAAAATAGTACATGAAATTTCTACCCAGCATATGAGAATGATTATACGGATTTTTTTAATAACGAGATATCTTTTTAAAAATATGAAAATGGAGATTTTCTATAAATTTCAAAAAAAATAAAACCATCAACATTCCACAGGTTCTCCAGCGGGATACAAAAGATATTTTAATTTTTAAAACCTTTCGTATTCCACTAGCTCTCTAGCAAGGTACGAAAAAGAATGATAAACACTTTCATCTTCTTTTGGTTCTCTGGGAGGGTATGAAAGATATTTTGATTTCCAAAAATATTAGATACTTGATTTTCTCATACGGAATAATAAATTTGTTCCCTAAAATTTAAATTTTGACATATAGGAATTATAATTAAAAATCAAATATTGAAATTGAGTAAAAAATCAAAATTTTTGTTAGGACATGATTAATAAGGTACCAATTGCCAGGCATTATGAGAATATCGATCCTTACTTGTGATTGTCATTGACTGCCAAACTCTTTCAAGCAATCTCTGGTATGAATGTAGACCTCGAAGTTTATTTTTAAGGGTTTTATAACCCTCAAAATGCAAATTGCAGTAGTGACCAATCTCACCTGCCTAAAATAAGATTGGTGGCGATTCAAAAATAAATTGTCATTTGATAACAACATTTAGAGTTAAGTCCAGTAAGCGATTCATCTCGACAACTCAGTCTCCAAACATAAAAAATAATAAAGAATAATAATGATATGGCCCCAAAAATAAAAAAATAATAATATATAGATATATATATAAACAAAGAGTACATTTGCCATTTTAAGTCGAGTTGGTCAAGATTCATATCCGGGCCATGTTAGATTCATACGATCCCAATGGAGTCACCAAGCTTCACAACATAGCCTGAATTCGAATCCTGACTAGCTCGACTTAAAATGGCAAATCTACCCGTTATTTCTAGATATATGTATATCTATATATCATTATTTTATTTTATTTTTGGGTCCATATCGTTATTATTATTCTTTATTTTTCATGTCTGGGGACTGAGTTGTTGAGATGAATCGCTCACTTGACTTCTCTAAACAGTTGTTATGAAATGATAATTTATTTAGAGTCGCCACCAATCTATTTTGGCCAGGTAAGATTGGTCACCTACTGGAGTTTATATTTTAGAGATTATGAAACCCATAAAAACAAACTCCAAGGTCTGTGCTCATACCAGAGATTGCATTAAAGGGTCCGGGAGTCGATTACAATCGTAAGTAAGGATCGACCTTCTTGTGATGCCCGATAATTGATACATTATTAATTGCATGTTAACATAAATTTGATTTTTTTTCAATTCAATATTCGATATTTAATTATATTTCCCATTTATAAAAATAAAAAATAAAATTTTATGAAACAAATTTATTATTTTGGATGAGAAAATCAGGGTTTAATATTTTTGGAAATAAAAATATCTTCTATATCTCTCGAAGAACCAAGAAAACGTGAAAGTTTTCATTATTCTCTTTTGTACCCTACTGAAGAGCCGGTGGAATATAAAAGGTTTTAGTTTTTTGAAATTAAAAAAATTCTTGATTTTCATATTTTAAAAGGATATCTTGTTATTAAAATAATCTGTAGAATTCCTCTTATATGCTGGGAAGAAATTTTGTATACTATTTTAACATCGAAGACGTTGCTTTAATTTACAAAAATTTCAATTTTATTAATAATATTAAAAATTATCCTAAGACTTGGTTTAGACGAAAAGTACTAAACTCAACTCTAAGGGCAATACTTTGGTCTAAATGACCAACATATCCCCTAAAGTACATCTTTGACTTAAAAGTATTCTAGTGACTCTAATGGACACTAAAATGATCATGAAATGATGAATCTATCCTAAATATACACCTTTAGGATAAAAACATCATGGTTACTATCTAGGACTCGATTTTAATAAAATTACCAAAAAGCCCCTAGAGTATACCTTCGACCTATAAGTATCCAGTACCCTAATGGATACTAAAATAATCATGAAATGATGAATCTATTCGAAATATACACCTTCGGCATAAAGGCATCCTGATTACTATCTAGGACTCAATTTCAAAAAAGATTACCAAAATGCCCTTATTGTATACCTTCGACCTATAAGTATCCCAGTACCCTAATGGGCACTAAAATAATTATGAAATGATGAATCTATCCTAAATATACACCTTCGGCATAAAAGCATCACGGTTACTATCTATGACTCGATTTTAAAAAAAATTACCAAAATACCCTTAAGGTTTACCTTCGACCTAAAGTATCCCAGTACCTAAAGAGTTAGATGGCATCACAAACAAATGAACCTACTACTGTACACCTTCAACCTATAGGTATCTCAATGATCACATAGCACTTGGTTCTAGGAAAATTACTCTAAGCTTTACCTTTTACCTATAAGTATCTCGGTAACCTAGAGGACTCCGAAATAATGTGAAATGACCATAATACCCTCCATGGGTAACTTAAATATCATAATTGACCTAAAATGCAAAAATTGCTAATAGGTCCTTAAACTTTTCAAAGTTACATTTCATACCCTAATGGAAAATCGAAAGAATATGAAAAGTTTTAATAATTTTCACACCCCTAAGAAAGACCATAGGAGTGTTAGAAACATTTTTAAAATATGAAAAATATCATGTTAAACCTAAAATGCAAAGTTTTCAAGATGATCCCTAATATTTTCTTAATTTATAATTTACTCCATACGCAAGATAAAATCATAATTAAACACCAAATTCATCACAAAAAATTGTAAAAATCATACCAATATTCATAATTTCAATTCGACCAAATACCTATGGCCTTGGAACAAGAATTTTGCAATTTTTGCAAATAAGTTTCTAAACTTTTTAAAATTACAAAATGACTCCAAGATGGTGGAAAATACATAAAACATATCCGTACATATCAGAATAAACATGAAAACACTTTCACAATTATACACAAGCAATCAGCCAAGTACAGATAGCCTTGAAATAAAATTTTTCATATTTTACAAATTGGTCCTTAAACTTTTTAAAATTACAAAATGACCCTAAAATGATAAGATATACAAAAAGCACATTTAAATATGTTAAACTAAGCATAAAAACACTTCTACAAATATCCATAAGTAATTAGTCAAGCATTGATAGCCACAGAAAAAAATTTTCAATTTTTGCAATTTAGTCCCTAATATTTCTATATTTACAAAATAAGCTAAATAAAATTAAAACATCACAAAATCAGCCCCTACATGGTTCTTCCAACATAATCAGAAAAAAAATAATTATTTCATCACATATTTTCATAAATATTAATATATATACATGTTAGAATTTTTAGTAAGCATGAATAAGCATAAAAAAATAAAAATAATGAATAAATCAATATAAAACAACATGAAAATATTAAAAAATTACCTGAACGTATATACATGAAAATAACAACATATATATCAACAAACACAACAAACATAAATAATCTCAATGAAAATCAAATTATTTCTAATAAAGATTAAGTAAAACAACAAAATGAAAAAGTTTAATCATAGCCATCATACTTGGCCTTTCAACATGAATAAAAATTCATGAGCACGATCATTTAGCTAATTATAAAGAAGATTAAAAAAAGAAATAAACAAAAATTAAGAAGTTTATAAGAAATTCACCTTGAGAAAGCTTGAAAAATTACGTATTTTAATTTTTTTTCTCTTTATTTTCTTCTTAAGCCTAAACTCCCTAAATGAAAATTTTCTTCCATTTTTATAGAAAGGAAAAGTCAGCCAAATGGTGGAGAAAGTGCATTGGCCGATGTTTTCCTAAAGTTTTCGAGAATTTATTTTCTTTTTCTTTTTTATTTAATAATTATTTAATATTATTATTTTGATTTGATTTTTTTTAAATTGATTTGATTCAAATTAATTATGTTTGTCTTTTAGTGAATTATGTCATGCATGACATCATCAAAGTCTAGATAATTTTGGAAGATATTTGTGTAATCTATAAAAATTGTACTATAAAAATTAATTAAAAATACTAAATTATAAAAAATTAAAAATTATGTATTTACAATAAAATTTCATATGATCAATTTAATTTAATGTAATAATAAAAATAATTTTTATGTACAATGAAAGAAACATTAATAATAGCTAACTCGTAAAATTTTATGAGAAAAACTCTTATTGAAAAATTATTATATGAAAAAATGCAAAACTCATAAAATAAATTGAATTTTTGAAAAATGATTTAATGTGAATTAAAGGCAATATTTGAAGAATTTTAAAAAATTATAAACCCAAAAAAATACTACCAAAAAAATTTACAAAGTAAAAAAATTTGTATTTCGGTAATAGAAAAAATTCTAAAACTCATAAAATAAATTAAATTTTAAATAACTGATTTAATATAAATAAAATAATAATATTTGAGTAATGTAAAAATTATAAACTTGGAAAAATCCCTCAAAAAAATTTACAGAATAGAAAACTCATATCTTGAAAATGGGAAGAAAATGTAGAACTTTTAAAATAAAATAAAATTTAAAAAACTGATTTAATATAAATTAATAATAATATTTAAATAATTTTAAAAATTATAAATTGAAAAGTTCGCTCAAAAAGTTTACGGAATAGAAAACTCCGTGTCTTGGAAATAGAGAAAAATTCTAAAAAAATGTAAAACTTATAAAATAAAATAAATTTTAAAAAACTGATTTAATAGAGATTAAATGTGAATATTTAAAAAATTTTGAAGTTCAAAACTTAAGAAAATTCTAAAAAAAAATTATAGAAAAGAAAAAACTCGTATTTCAAAAATAAGAAAATTTTAAAAATATGCTCAAAATTTATAAAAATGAATTTTATTCAACACATTAGTTAAAATATTAATTTATGAAAATGATAAATATGAAAATTTGACATCTGGAATAATTTTCATAAAAAAAATTTTACCAGTGTGATATTCACGATACTATAAAAAATTCAAAATTAATCACAAAAATGGATAACTTGATACCTTATGGTATAAAATGCCAATATAAATTTTTTTTCTTGATTGTTCCTGATTTTTGGAATGCATATCATCATAAATACTGAATAGGCACCAGTAAAAATATACGACAGTCAATTTCCTAAATTTAATAAAAAATTCTCAAAAAATTTCTATAAATGGAAAATTTGACCATAATAACATCTGCAAAAATAAATTTCAAAATTTCACAATTATAAAATTAAAAGATGATTATTTACCTTAATATTCATATTTTTTTTCGAGATTTGTTCTGTATGACCTTTGAAATAGCACTAATTTTGCCATGTGCATATGCGGCTATTTAAGAATGACTGAGGAGGTCATAAAAATTTCCATTCCATTTAAAGAAAATCTATCTCCACTAGGACAAATATCTTTTTTATTGTCCAAGATATACTTGGATTATCAGGGAATTGGCTTGACGAAATTAGGTGTTTGCAAATTGAATTTTTTCAAAAAGTTTTAATTAAAAGTTGATTTTTTTTCTAGTTTTGATGAATTCATCTCGATTTTAACTGTTTTGGTTAATTACTTAATTAGCCCATTTGACTTATTTTGTTAAGTTTGATCGATTTTGACTCAGGTTGACGAAATTTGACCCAATTTCATTACATCTAATTTTATCCATATCTTATCGCTGTGACTCTTCTTGACCAATTTTGATTGGTTCTAATCGAGTTTTACCTACGTCAATTTCATCCAATTTTATATGTTTTTTTATCACCATAACCCTTATGGATTTTTGGAGGTTTCAAACTTTCAAAATTAGGGTTTCAAACCCATAATAATTGCTTAATATTAATCTTCCTAACCATGTCATACCTATAAAAGTTATTTATTACTCTTACTTGCTATTAATTTTCTAAATCTAAGCAATGCCCAATATCCCAAATATATGTTATGTTTTTAGGTATTGACTTATTGTGAGGTTTCAAATTTTTTTTTATTGTATGATTTTCAATTAAGTGTTATTGTAGGGGTTTCAATTAATTCTATTGCACTTAACTTTACTTCTTGTTTAACTTTATCCCAATAACTTTACTCTTGGAATCATATCAACAACTTCCTTTACAGCACTCAAAGGAATTTTTTTTCTTTATAGTAAAATACTGCTACCATTAATGGATATTCATGGAATCATATCAACAGGTACCTTTCTTTATATCTCCTAAAAGTAATTTTTTCATTACAGTAAAATGATAGTTAATATAGTCCTCACAAAAAAATATTAATACTAATAGACCTAGAGATCTAATAACAATGAGCCATAACTTTCTTTTTGGAAAAAATTCAATTTTTAAATCTTCATGAACAAATTTTTTTTTTTAAGAAACTGTTTTTAGTTTCTTGATATTCATGATTTTAGGTTGAATCCCAAAATTCTTATTCATATTCTTTTTGAATTTTAGTTCTATTTTATATTGATTAATTTTCTTATTATGTATATTCCCTATTCCCATTAGTAAATCAAGGTAATTTGATAATTTGCAATAAAAATTACTTAAGTATTAATATTTTTATAATTTATTATTAAATTTTAATTTAATTAATTTTGTTTTAAATGTTTCCAATTCCTATTAATTTGTTTTTTATTAGGTTCCATCTTAACCCCTGTGCTTTCACCCAACACTTAACCCCTTATGCTTTTTTTTTGCTTATACTTGTACTCATATGGTTTGGCAATTAGAAAAAAAAAAGGCAAAGCCATTAGAAAATGTTAATGTGGCGTAAGGTAATAAAGGTTTAAACATCACACAGGTAAAAGCATAAGAGGTACAAGTGTCAGCATGGAGTATTTTTTGTCACTCGACCAAAACACAAGGGTGAAAATAGACTTTTTCCCTTTTATTTGTATTGTATTTATTGTCTTTTATTATTTTTTTGGAGTTACATTTTGTATTATTTAATTTTATAACAAATATTTTGGTGTGTATATATTGTCATTTTTTAATATTTCTATTGTAATTTTTTTCAACATTTGGCCATGAATTAATTTAGTCACTTGTTTATCAAATACCATTATCATATAATTTTTTTACTCTTGTTTTTAGCACTGGCTTCATCAGTAACTCTCTTAAACATTGCTTTACTTGATTTATGTCTATGAATAATGTTTACGACATTCTTATCTAATTTTTGGTGCAACACCACAAGCGATGTGATTGCCATTGCTAGCCACACAAGTTAAAAAGCATAAATTTTTTTGAAGGTTAATTCTAAAAATTTAGCCCTGGTTAACAGAAGAAATAAATCAAAAAAAGAGTTAACTAGTATCATTCTTTTTATAAATGAGTTTAGTTTAAACAAATATAAGTTAGCATCAATCCTTCTATAAGTTTTTAATGTTTGGTATTTATAAATAAGTAGTAAAAAAAATTATATACTTTCATTTTTTATAGGGTTGGACAATCTATTCGATGCTTAATAAATGATGTAATTGGTGTACCCAAATTCACATCATTTTTTTTAATTTCAAAACCGATCTTAATTAAGTAACAAAATCACTAGGTGACTTAGGCATTGAAGATTCCTCATTGTCTTGCACATTTGACTTTTGCTTACATTACTTGCTTTAAAGTCAGTGTTCTTCCCATCCAAGTTAGATATCGCTCTTTTTTTAGTAGTGTTTTTCACATTAGTGTCACTAATAGTTTTCATTTGGATCATATTCTATTATAAAGCACTAAAATATTCCCTAATGACGTCCATTGTGCTCATATAGCTCATCATGGACACAGTCATATACCTTAAGTCTCTTGACATTTTATTTATGTTTTCAATCATTCTTGTTATATTTGATTCGAGACTTTTCATCTCATCTCGAATACATTAAATAAGTTAATCAAATACCAAAATATATATAAAGTTAATACAATCATTAAAGTGTACAAAATGCCAAACCTTTGATTTAAATGCTTTATGAAAGTCCTTCAAATGTGAAAATAACTTTGTAACCTCATCCTTTGTCTTTAAACTCC
>JBBYHL010017738.1:0-11352 GCA_038381835.1 Adansonia madagascariensis
AGAGAGACAATTGGCTTATAAGATAGCTTCAACAATAGCATCTTACATAAAGCAACAAATAGAGTTTGATTACATATTGACTACCTTTGAAAATTTATAACATGATTACATTATTTAATCACATGTTCCAAGAAATTTGATAACTCCTATTTGCAATCTCTAGTAGGTATGATGTCTCACCTCAAGGATTGGGCTATCTCGATCATATTATCCACCTCTAGCTGGGCTGCCTAAATTTGCTCGGTGAAATGGCGATGATGTTTTTGATAATTTTGGTATGCCTAGTCAAGCATCACCTACCATTCTTGTTTTCGCTATTTAAAGGCTCTCACCAACTCATTGATATGGTCTTAGTGAGCTTGGAGTGAATGCTACAGGTCTTGAACCGTGGGTGTTAAGGTTATATTCTTAACTTTATTTACCTTAAAGCCTTGTACTTGAGCTTCAAGATGTTCATTCCTCTTTTGGTAGGTTGTCATAAGAGCACAAGCTCTGATAAGCTTCTCCTTAATTGCTGTAGCTTCTTCCTTCCAACTTTTTAGTTCTTTATCGAGCATAGCAAACTTTGCCTCCCATTCAGCTGATGATTTATTGATGCGCCAACACTTGTTTTTATTTTAAAATGCCACATAGTTTTTCATCAAACTATTAAGATCTTTCTTAAAGCGGTCTCTTTCTTTAACCACTCAATTTATTTCACCATCCTTAAGGTAGATGTCCATCTCTAACTGACTCTTTTACTCCTTCAACTGAGCAATATCTGTGGCAAAGGTTGCTTTTTCCAGTTTAAATTCTCGTCTAAGTAATTTGGCCTTGGGAGGAGCCTCGCCCACTGAGACTCAAGATGTCCTAACATTAGGTAGTGGCAAAGTGTCATTGGTACATTAGATCTTCCATTCACCGTACCCCAAGGTCTTAGTGCTTCATTTCTAATATCTCTCATTGTAATGGACGTTCCTCCAAGCATGGAAGGCTGATTGGACTTTCAACTTCTAATTGGCTTCTCCATATTTGAAGTCCTAGTGCTCAAAATCTTTAAAAAATAAGGTAAATTGCCAGATTGAAATTGACATAGAACTAGAGGGGTGCATAGCTGGTGCTTCCCTATGATCCTATAAGTGGCACACAAGTATAATCACCACACTTATACATGATTGATTGAAGGGACATTCATGGGGCCTTCATGTAACTTCGTTTCCTCTGATATTTTAGAACTTTTTGACCCATTGTTCCTCATATTTGTCTTGGGGCCATTATATCTTGAGGACCTTAGTAAGGGGGCTGAAACTACAAAAAAAATTTATGCATCATTCTCCTCTCTTCGACATGGAAGTGGCTAATGAACTAGATGTGAAAGAGCGGGGCACATCGAATGAATCTACCTATCCACGTTCTCTTGGCAAAGCTAAGGGCTTGAGTGGTCTTGACAATAATTGTAGGTGCGGGTTGATGTTGCAACATAAGCGAGAGAAGAAATCTATTACTGCCACCTCTACATCACCCAAGATCTTTGGGAATATGATCAATTTTTATATTGCCAAGGCATAGATGTCTTAAACTTTCTTTGGATTAGTGAGATCCGTAATTGCCTTTTTTACACTAGCCCAAGAAATGCACTCACTATTTCTTTTCTTCTTGACATCGCTATCGATCTAAGACTCCATGGCCCAAAAGATCTGTACTAGCCTCTTCTTGAATGGTAGAGGTTGCAGTGCTTTACAGTATATCTTATCGAATTTAGCCTTCTTGATGTTAAGTAATGTTGTGTATTGATCGATGGTAGGAGCCAAATCTTCTCGATGGAAGGTGAAAAATCAATATGCCAGATTCTAGAATAGTGATGCTACTTGTAACAAGCCTACATCTAACCGGACTTAGAGTAAGAGGGCTATGTCTCAAATCTTTTTGTGAACGACTCCTTGACAATACCCCAACTAGCCTAAATATGTTTCAAATGCCTCTAATTGTTCTGACAAAACCTAATCTTGACCTTTTCATGCGCTGTCAGATGTAATCAGGCTTAAGCATATCCTCATCTTCACACTGTCAACACTCTGACCATGCTTTGACTTCTTCAAAAGACTTAAGGAAGGAATAGACTGTTGCTCCATGACAGACACCCCTTGTTGAAAAATAAGCCTTCAACTAATTGTCCTATAAGGATGATTATGATAATATGATGCATGCAGCAATCAAAAGAATAACAAGGGAATAGGTTAGTGACAATACAAAATAATATGACAAGAACAAAGAATAAAAGAATAAAACCAAAAATAACTCATAAAAATTGCCTTAACAATAAGAGTTACGATGCCTAAGGGCAGGGATGACATTACAAGTATCATGATAAGCTAAAATACCCACGGACAACATAACATGTCTTCAAGTTAAAAATCGCCCTTATTGAGGTGGTATGGTCTCAAGGGATAAGTTGACAACCTAAACTGTTGCATACATGGTATTTGACATGCATTAATCTGTCGGTCGAACAACATAATGGCTTATTTATGTGAGGTTTTGCCTTTATCGAGATAGCATAATACTTATTAGGGACAAAAATAATTAGGTAGGCAGTGATGTTTATTCATCATAACCCAAACCAAGATATGTGTTAAGTCACCATTTAGGTAGCATAGCGGCTTATTCAAGTTGGATATGCCTTTCTTTAAGGTGACATGGTGCTTTATAAGTGATGACATTCGTTTGCCATCACTCACTTATTGGTGAGGGTTACCCCTCGATCGGATTGCAAAATGTCATGTTTTGACACTAACATGACGCACGTGGGCGACAATGGTCGTTCACCATTACCTACATAACGATGGCATACGAAGGTAAAGGTTAGAAGCATTTCCCCAATTATCCTTCTCTAGGTTATTCTAGTAGCATTTTCTATATGGTTTAACATGGTTTAGCTTGTAGGTATCACTATATGAGGTTTAAGTTGACATCAAAATTAGTATCTAAATTGCTCATTTGTTTGGTAGGGATAGTCAGGGCACCCCAATCCTAAGCCCATCGTAGGCTTGGCAGAACGAGTTTGATCCAGTGGATGTATTTCCCTATGCAAATGCTGAGGGGTACTTATGAGAGACATGGGTAATTTATACCCCGAAAGTTCTTGCTATGCTTGTGTAGAGGGGTACTCACAAAGGTCGATAGCTAATTTCCTCCTAAATTTTGGCACCCTAATCCCACCATGGATTTAGGGAAAATCTAATGCGAATACATGTAAAGGGTATGTATCGAGGAAATAATCAAATCCTTTTTTTTACTCCCATTTTTCCTGATTTATTAAATCAATATTTATTAAGGAGCAAAATAGTCCTTAACGATCACATGACAAAAATCATGACAAATAAAAGATTAGTAGACAAAAATGAAAGAAGACTATAGTTAAATAACGACAAAAAATCAAGACATCTGAGAACCTAGTAAGACACAATTAGTTATAGGCCCAACTCTCTAAACTAGTCCCCAGCAGAGTCACTAAGCTTTGCAACGTACCTCGAAAAATCCTTGTGGATGTAAACACCTAATTTTGTCCTTGTCCCCTTTTTTTTTTTGATAATCTTGAATATCTGAGATCGAGAACTTAACAGCAACCCTCATTGGGAATGATCCTTTCCAGATGAATCAGACATTCTCAAAACCCTTTTATTCATAATTAAATGGCTGCAAGTTCACATGATAGAAAAAAATCATACTTTGATCTCTAATTCCGGATATACAAGACGGATATTTAAGAAAAAAATTCATTTTTATGTTTTCTTGTCAAATTTTTGAAAATTTGTTTCTGCAAATGATATCGCATTTAAATTTCCCATTTTTAGGAAATTTTAAAGAATTTTTATTAAACTTGGGAAGTTGATCGTCGTATAATTGTCCCGATACTTGCATGGTATTTATGCCGATATGTACTCCAAAAATCATAAATATTCAAGGAAAAATTCACATTGGCATTTTATATCACAGGGAGTCAGGTTGTTCATTTTTGTCACTAATTTTGAATTTTTCATAATATTGCAAGTTTTATGTACGTAAAATATTTCTCGGTAAAATTATTTCGGATTTTAGATTGTCGTCTTTACTATTTTGTAAATTAATATCTATGATGATATATCTTATTCAATTCATTTTATGTAAGTTTGAATGTATTTTTTGAAATTTTCCTTTTTTGAAATACAAGCTTTACTTTATCTATAAAATTTTATGATGGAATTTTTTTCAGTTTTCAACTTCAAATTCTTTAAAAATTTGTATTTAATTACCATTAAATCAATCTTTTCAAAATTTATTTTATTTTATAAGTTTTACATTTTCTTCCCATTTCTAAAATACGAAGTTTTCTACTCCGTAAATTTTTTTAAGAAGAATTTCTTAGTTTATAATTTTTAAAATTCTTAAAATATTATTATTTAATTCATATTAAATCAATTTAGGAAAATTCCTTTTATTTTATTAGTTTTGTATTTTTCTTTTGAAATTCTCTTTTTCTGAAATACAGAGTTTTCTAATCCTTAAATTTTTTTGAAAAGACTTTTCTTAGTTTAGAATTTTTAAAATTTTTTAAATATTATTATTTAATCCATATTAAATTAGTTTTGAAAAATTCAATATATTTTATGAGTTTTAGAATTTTTTCTATTACCAAGGCACAAAGTTTTCTACTCGTAAATTTTTTAGTAGAATTTTCTGAGTTTATAATTTTCAAAATTCTTCCAAAATTATTGTTTAAATCATATTAAGTCAGTTTTGAAAAATTCAGTTTATTTTATGACTTTTACATTTATTTTACATATAAAATTTTTCGGTAAGAGTTTTTCTCATAAAATTGTATGAGTCTGCTATTTTTAATTTTTTTATTGTACATAAAAAGTGTTTTTATTATTAGATTAAATTAAATTGATCATATGAAATTTAGTTGTAAATATATAGTTTTAAATTTTTACAATTTATTCTTTATAGTTAATTTTTATGGTATAATTTTACATATTATACAAATCTCATCTAAAATATCTCTACAATTGATGGTGTCATGCATGATGCAATTCATGATATGTTAATGGCTTCCATAAGTCAAAAACATTAAAAATCTATTAAATTACCTAATTTTTTTCATGTTTTTTTTTTTCAACCTTTCAAGGTAATTTTTTTGTAAAACTTTAGTTTTTGTTAATTTCACTCGTGATTCTTCATTTTTGTGAGTCAAAATCATGTTAAGGCTCATGGATTCTCATCCATGTTGAAAGGCTAAACATGATGACTTTAAAATTTTTTGTGTTTTATGTTATTTTTGGGTTTTTTAAAGTTAAATATTGGTTTTTTTTTTATGGAATGTTACTTTTGTTGTTATCATTTTGATTTTATTGTATTTATGATAATGTTTAAATTATTTCTTTCGTATTGTTTTGATGTTAATATGTTGATTTGTATGTTATTATATTTATTTTGTGGTTTTATTTTGATTTAAGTTTAAGAATAATTATTTATGCTTGTTTGCATGATTTTCGATACAAAAACATGTTTATGTTTGATATTTTTCACCTTGGCTGAATTTGATTGGAGTTGATGATGATGATACTGTGCTTATTTTTGTCTTGATGTCATGGTTTTTATGTTATTTTGTAATGTTAGTAAACATAGGGACTAAATCATAGAATTTGTAAAAGTTTTATTAGGACATTTTTGGTTTGGACGAAAGCTTTGTGAGCCATGGGAACCATGATTCATGTGTTTTGGAACATGTTTTAGGTATTTTTAACACTTTAGGGGTCATTTTGTAATTTTAGAAAGTTTAGGGAATATATTGTAGAATAAGAAAAATTGTGTTTTATGGCTAAAAATGCTTGGCTGAACCTTCTTGCATATTGTTGCCATGATTTTTGTGTTGATTCTTTACTGGTTTGATGATTTTTTATGATTTTTTTGTGATGATTTTCCATGTAGGGACTAAAATGAAAATTTAGAAAAATGTAGGGACTAAATTACAAATTTTCATATTTAAGGGCAAAACAGACATTTTACCAGTTTTAAAGATTTATATTATTTCTATGGCTTTTCGTAGGGATATAAGAATTTTTAAAACTTTTTGTATTTGTTCAATCTTTCGAAGGATACAAAATGTAATTTTAAAAAATTTAGGGGCTTGATTGCAAACTTTGCATTTTAAGTCAAACTTAAAATTTTAACTTTTCCATTTAGACTAAATTCATCTACTTTTCATCATTTTAGTGTCCATTAGGGTACGGGATACTTTGACGTCAAAGGTACACTTAGGGGCATTTTGATAATTTTTTCATCGGATGCTTTTATGACAAAGGTGAATTTTTAGGATTGGTTCAGCCTTCCTAAATCATTTATGGTCGATTAGGGTTACTGGGATACTTTCAAGTTAAAGGTATACCCTAGGGCTATTTTCGTAATTTAATTTTGAACTGAATCCTAGATAGTGATCGGGATACTTCTGTACCGAAGGTGCATATTTAGGATAGGTTTGTTATTTCATCATCATTTTAGTGTCCCTTAAGGTTGCAGGGATACTTTCACGTCAAAGGTATACCTTACGGGCATTTTGGTAATTTTTCTCATCGGATGCTTTTATGCCAAAGGTGAATTTTTAGGATTGGTTCAGGCTTTCTAGATCATTTTAAGGTCCATTAGGGTTACCGAGATATTTTCAAGTCGAAGGTATAACCTTAGGGGCATTTTGGTAATTTTATTTTAAACCTAGTCTTAGATAGTAACTGGGATGCTTCTATGCCTAAGGAGCATATTTAGGATATGTTGGTTATTTCATCATCATTTTAGTGTCTTTTAGGGTTATTAGGATACTTTTACGTTGAAGGTATACCCTATGGGCATTTTGGTATTTTTTCTCACCGGGATGCTTTTACCCTGAAGGTGAATATTTAGGATTGGTTTAGACTTCTAAGATCATTTTAGTGTCCATTAGAGTATTAGGATACTTTCATATTGAAGGTATACTCTAAGGGCATTATGGTTATTTTTCTCGAGTTAAGTTTTAAATAAACACTGGGATGCTTTTAGGCCAAAGGTGCATATTTGGGATAGGTTCACCCTTTTTCAATCATTTTCGAGTCCTTCAAGGGTTGCTGGGATACTTTCATGTAGAATGTATACTCTAGGGGTATTTATGTAATTTTGAATTAGAACCATATCCTATATGACTACTAGAATACTTTCACGTTGAAAGTACACATTAAGAATAGGTTCATCATATTAGGTCATATGATTCCTAGTATGAGTGCAGACCTTAGAGTTTATTTTCATGGGTTTCGTAACCCTCGAAAATATAAACTCCGACAGGAGTCCAGTTTCACCCGGCTAAAATAAGATTGGTCTTTTTATAACGGCTATTTAGAGAAGTCGAATGAGTGATTCATCTCGACAACTCAGTTCCATATGGACCCCTAAATATAAAAGGAAATAATTATATATAGATATTTATATAGAAACAATGGATACATTAGCCATTTTAAGTCGGGCTAGTCAGGATTCGTATATGGGCCATTTCCAACTGGGAAGTGTCCTCTTGACTAGGACTTTTCCCCTTTTTTCATAATGAGAGCAAGAAAGTACAGATTCTCAGCACTTAGTCATGAGAGTAGGAATGTCGGACAACTCGCTCATCCAACTAGTCTCGGGCAGCCACCATGAAGAGGCTAACAATTGGAGTTGCCACCACTCATTTGGGCTAGGCTTGATTGGTTGCCTATGAAACCGATATTCTGAGTTACAAAACTTAAAACATCGGTTTCATGGTCTGCATGGTTCAGAGATTCGATGGTTGGGTTCGGGAGTTGGTTATGTGTAAGGAGGTACAAGATTGGTACCATTCTAGCCATATCTTAACGTGGTTTTGGTCTCCTCATTTTTGACTTGTCATTATTTCGGTATAATCCCCTCTTATGCATGAGTTTTGTATAAAATGATAAACCCAGATTTTAATGAATAATTTTAATCTCATATGTTCCTCGGAGAATAGGGAACATAGAGATTTTTAACTAAAATGATCAGTAGATTTAATTTTGAAAAACCGAATATTCTGTGTCAAGCACTGGAGAGATGTAGACACAAAGCATTGCCTTTATGATTTAGGAAAAAACAATTTTGAAGATATGAATTCACAATGACTACCACAAAGAAAACATGTAGTAAGACAATAAAATGAGAAAATATTGCATAAAATAAATCACTTAAAGCAATAGAAAGGAAAAGAGAGGGATGCTTGCAATATATATCGTGATGGTCATTAACTATCATGACATAGTCAAATTAAAAACTTTGGAGACATGTTCGGATTCATTGATTAGTTGAGGCATGAAAATCTAGTTTGAACCGTGACAAGTCCGGAGAAATTTGGGAGAGAGAAAATTTTAATTTTTGATAATTTTTAAAAAGTGAAGTTGTAGTATCCCATCGGATAATAGGGTTGCAGTATCTTAATGGATGAAAATTTTGATAAATTTTAGAGACACTAATTTGAAAGACTTAGCTCGACAAAGATTCAGTAATTTCTTGACAAAATGACATTTTTAAATGAGTTTTGACAAAGGAGGTGATGTTTGATAAAAAGAAAATTGATTAAAATAAGGATGATAAAACTTGAAAATTTGTTCCTTGATCCGAGCCTACGGGGTTGATACATGTTCTTTTTGACTAGACGGGGTTGATCGAGATCATGTAGATGCATTCGAATGTCTTGGAGTGGGAGTTCGGAGAAATCAACTAATCTTGGGCTATGTTGAAAATAGAGGACAACATCACGCTATCCCCTTTTTTGATTTTATTCCGAGCAAATTTAAAGATTTTAGGGGTCGAGTGAGGTACAATTGGAAAGGAGACTTAAGAAAGGTTAATATAAAATTATTCCAAAAGTCCTAGAAAATTGCCTTCTAGGTGGAAATAATTTTCGAATGCGGACTAGTTCGACATTGATAGCATATGTAGGGGAACTGGGGCAGCTAAATTTTAAAAATCATTTCAAACTCATTCGGAATCATTAAATCACAAATGATAGCTTTCTAGAAAGGGAATTTCACAATCTTTTTAGGAAAAATATTTTACAAATCCAGAAAAATTATCTAGTGGGTCGAAATGGCCCAAATAGAATATGAATCACTAATTCCAGGTGTTCCAAACAACAAAGCTTCAAAAACAGCATAAGTCCCTTATCTAGAATGATTCGAGGGCAAACGAGATACTATTGGAAAGGTAATTTGATGCCTTTTTAGGGAAAAATGTTAAAAAATTTGTGAAAGATTGTTTAGGTGCAAAAATAATTTTTTAAGTCATGACTACAATGCTGCCAGCATGAAACAGGGGAAATTTTTTGTTTTATCTAGTTTCTTTGGACTAAACTTAGGCCATGGACATCTAAATGTCCATAACAGAAAAGAATGAGCAACATGGGCTTCACAAGCTTATCTACACAATCTTGGAGTAGTTTGAGATGATGAAACAACCCATTAACCATGTCACCAACACAAGGACTCTAGGCAACAAAAAAAGATCATAGCACAAGTAATTTTGGACACTAAAAGAGACATTTTATTTTTTAAAAAATGAAACATTTGGCCTCAATAACCCTTGAATCCAAACATAAAAATTTTGATTTTTCCCCAAGATTGGAAGCCAATGAAATAGAAAACCTTAAGTCCATTTTAATCCTTATTTGTTAAGGTTAACATAGACTTAATTTGGGGAGTATGTAGCACATCAAACAAGCATGATATAAATTAAAATAAAGTCAATAACATACAAAAAATTAAAGACATAAAACAACTTTCATCAAGAGGCAATTAAATAGGCATTTCATAATAAGAAAATGCAACCATAAATATAAACGTGTTTAGCATATCCCTGCATCAAACTAGCCTTTTTTATCTATTTTTAACATTTCATTACAGAATGTTTGGTGAGGCTCAGTAGTTGGTCTTCTCTCTTTCTCATAAAGGTGGCCTAGGTTTCGTCAAAATTTTCTTTTCTTTTTCTTTTAAGAAGTAGGTTAGGCCTATACCTGTGCCAGTGGCCTGGGTTCAAATCCTAAGCCACCTTTTTTTTGTTTTTATTCTTTTTTCCTCCTTTTTTCTTCTTCCTTCTCTTTCCTTTCTTCCTTATTTTCCTTTCTTTCTTTTTTTTCTTCCTAATAACCACAAGCAAAAAGAAAAAAAAACTTAAAAATAGGTCACTGGTCGCCACACGAATCGTCAACCATCGTCATTGGTTGCCATTCGTCAGTAGCCATTGGCTCTCAAATTTCACCCCTAGGCTCTTTTTGACATCTTTTTTCCAAATCTGAAGTCGGATTTCCTAAATCTTTTTAGGTTTTTCTAGATATACAAGAGAAATTTGAACCTTTTGCCTCAAATCCAATCACCATCCACTGTTGGATCGTTCCCAAACTCTAGTATGTTCATCCCCTTTGTTGACCTTCCTTTTCACCATTGGGATTCTCCAAAAAGCAATGAAACCTCTTTAACTAAAAAACTCAACTTTAAATTTTTTATTTTCTTATGTTTTTGGATGGTATTTTGCAAAGCTTATGTTTGGTATTTTTTTAAAAAAAAATTTTTTGGGAGAATTTTTTCTGCTGTAATCTTTTTCTCTTTTTTTTTTTAATTTTTTTTCTTTCAGCTCTCTCCTCTAGTGGTTATATGAAGGAAAAAGCCTAAAGTGGTTGGTGGTTTAGGAACTAGATCTATAGCAGAAACTGCCACTGTTGACTCTCAAATTGGAAGAGCTACTGCCATGTTGAGCATGGCAGCTAGCTGTTCTTTTGTCTTTTCTCTCTTTTCTTTTCTATTTTTCACTTTTTTTGCCATTTCATGACAAAACTTAAGCTTTGCTTGTGTAGGTCACAAGTGACCTATTCATAAGGGTGGCTTGACTTTGAAACCAAGGCCACTCCTTTAAAAAAAAAAATTTTTTTTTGTATTTTTTGTTTGCTTTTGTCATTTTATAACAAAAACTTAAGCTTGGTTTTGTGGGTCACAAGTAATGACTTCACAAGGGTGGCTTGGGTTCAAATTTTAGGTCGCTCCTTTTTTTTATTTGATTTTATCAGGTCACCAAGCCTAATCATAGCCAAAGTTAAAATGAACCGGACCCAATTAATTTAGATCCAACAAAGCTCAAATTAAAAATGACCTAATTAAGCGAACCATTTAGAATAACACATGACTCAAAAACTACCAGAACAAAATTTAGCGTCTCCAATATTTAATGCACCAACAAGCAACTTTGTAGGCACTAGTGAGCTCGATAATATGGATGCTATCCTCCAAGCTTTAATTTAACAATGTTATGATGTCCTCATTTTTGTTCAAT
>JBBYHL010017781.1:0-11348 GCA_038381835.1 Adansonia madagascariensis
TTATGAAAATATATGAAACTAAGTTTTGCACTAGTAATATAGATTAATTAGGAGTAATTATATTTCCATTAGACCTAGGCATGGGCTAGGTTGGGTCAGGCCACAGCCTTAATTTTTTTAATTTCAAATTTAAGCTCGTATTTCACATGCTTATACTCGTCTGTTTAAGCTTAAATTACTATCATACATTAAAAAATATTTTTATTAATATTTATATTTTATAATTAAATTTAAATAAAAATATATTATTTTAATTTAAAATTACTATTTCGCATCAAATTAAATCAAATCGATCTGAAATAAAAATATTTAAATTTAAATCCAAACTTAATCAGACTAAGCTTTTCAGGTTGAGCCAGTGCCATACCCATAAGTAATTTCTATAAAAGAAAAATATTTCAAAACTTTATTCTAACACAAATCTATTCATCTCTTGAGAAGTTTTCCTAGCTACCCCTATCTATATATTATACTGTATCTAGCTTAATATTGCAATGGCAGCTCGTTTGCCTATTCTTCTCCTTGTGTGGGCCTCCCTTGTGCTCCGACAATGTTTGTAAATAAGGTTATTTGTATCGTATCGATGAATATATTATTTTTATTTTAATATTGATATATATCGATACTAATGTATTTTAATATATCGTTTTAGATTTATCAAATTTTGAACATTTTTAATTTATATATAAAAATTTTTTTAATATAAAATAAATAAGATTAAATAAAATTTATATATCAAATATTTATCAATTATATAGTATATTCTAAAAAATTTTCATCAAATATAAGAATATCAATATCAATCTAAGTAATAAACTTGAAATTTTTTAGTAATGACTAAATTATATCAAATATTCATCAAATTTACGAGTAATTATATTTAATATTTATTAAATTTAAGTCAATATCAGTCTAATTTTTTTATAAGCTTATGCTGTGGACCAATCAATACAATTATTTTTGGCTCGTATGATCAAAACATGCCTTTACCTATCGATATAGCCTATGCGAACCGAACCAAAGCCGAAACGAAACCAATTATTGCCCATACCACTATGCTTCTTAACTAGTACGTATCAATTGGTACGATTAGCATCGGTATGAAACTGATAACTTTGTTTGTGAATCTTGCATCCAACAATTGACATTTTTTTTTTCTTTTACATATGCATTCAAAAGTTTTATTGAATGATACGTGTTATGCACAAAATTTAGACCCATTTAAAGAATAGGTTTGGGTTTCGTTTTTAATGATACGAGTTGGTCTAGTACGGAAAGTTGATCATAGAATAAAAATAAATTTTTATTTAATTTTTATTATAAAAATATTTAAATATTGATATAAAAATATATTTTTTAATATATTATATTTTTTGAATAATAATTCAAGCTTACAGGTTAAGTTGGGCCAAATTCATGCTAAACAAGATATTCAAAAAAAATTTGGACCATGACAAAAACAATGTTAATTACTTCAACAAATTTGCTTCTTTTACTCATTAAATATGTGCTTTTTTTTTTTTTTTTTTAATGTATGGGATGAAACAGGTAGCAGAAACAACTTTGCCGTGAAGGAGTTGAATTTGAGCATGAGAAAAAGAGTAGCAGAAGAAGAAAAGAAGGAAGTAGACAAAATAAGAAATAAAGCACCTTTTGTTCTTCAATTGTGTAGTCTTTATTGTTATCGTTGGTTCTGCCAAACTGAAGAACATAGATTCTATGATATACAAGCAGTGTGCAAGAGAGTTTGCCACCCAGTTGCACCCGTAGCTCATTCTGCAACAATTGTAGAAACCAGCACTCAATTTGTAAAGTATAGTTCATTTTGGTCTATTAGGTCTTACGATTTTATCCATAAAAGGTGCTTCGCAAGTATAGGTGTAAGTTTCTACACACTTATCAAGCAAATCCTTCATAGTTTCCCGATATGAGATTAAGGTATTACAAACTCTTCCTGCTACAATACAGAACATACAGATCTAGGATCACAGTAGGTATTGGGATTCTAGAGGTGGCTTCTACCATATAGCGTTTAGCTCCCGTTGGCTACTGATATTATTTATAGAGACCGTACCCAACTGTGAGGTATTATCTACATTGGTCGATTGGGCCTTACGATTTTATCTACAAAAGACACTTTGCAAGTATGAGTGTAAGTTTCTACACATATTTCAAACAGATCATTTATAATTTTTTAATGTAAAATTGGAGTGTTATAATAACACCACCTTTTATTTGCATCCATGCATCGGCTCTTATTAATATCTCTTTGCTTTTTCCAATAATTTGACGATGATTTTAGTACTTTTTATTAGATTTATTAATATTAGACACGATTATTATATGAATATCTATAGATAAAATAATTAAAAATATCACTATACAAATATATGTCATAAAATCTATAGAATACGAATTATTAGCATACTAAAATTTATATAAGTACAAAATATCTTAAAATAATTATGACATGAATACATAAATTATCAGATCTACTTTTTATATAAATGCAAAAAAATAAGCTGATTCTTTCGTGGACAACAGCCTTTATCATAGACCAAATCAGATTGAATTGACTATTTGTAATTTTTATTATTTTTTTTACCAAACCTCGACATGTTCCACCCATAAAGGCGTTTTAATAAATCTTATTCCTATTTAAAAGTAATTGAAGTACTAAATATTATTTTTTATATTAATATTTTAAAATATATTTTAAAATAAAATATGCATAAAAAATTTTTATTAATAAAATAATAATCTGAGTTAATTGGATCGAATCTTAAAATTTTTAGCCAAAACCCTATCCGCAAGCTTGGCAGACGGTCCAATATAAGAACATATGCAAACAAATATAAATAACAATCTATAGATGAGCTGAAAGCGCAAGCAAGGGGCAATTTCCACGGCACTCTGTTAGTGTCATAGCATTTCTTGTCATCCATTTCGCACCGATAACCAGAGTAAGAGGGACTGCATAAAATAAGAACGCAAAGGGGTACTATTATTTTGTCTGCTACCTTTTTTCTTTTTTTTTTTCCGCATTCTTTTTCCGCCATGCCCAAATTGAACTCCTTCATAAAAATGTTGTCTCTGCTACCTGTTTCATTCACACACGCAAGAAAAAAAAAGCGTCTATTTCATGAGTAAAACAAGCAAATTTATTCGAGAACTAATGAATAAGAAATTCATATTAATTTGAAAGAAAAAAAAAAGATTTGGAATTAGAAGTTTTCATGGTAGGAATGATCGTAGCTCAAAAATTTTTGAATTCTTTGTCCAGTTTGAAATTTGCCCTAGTTAAGTCCGTAGCCTGAATTACTATTAAAAATATTAAAAGCTTACTTTTATATTAAAATTTATATATTTTTATAATTAAATTAAAAAGTATTATTTTATTAAATGAACAATAATTTAAGTCGGATTGAGCCGACCAGATCACTAAAATGTAAGCTTAAGTTGAACTTTTTCACAACTATGTTGTCTAATTAAAAATATTAAAAGCTTACTTTTATATTAAAATTTATATATTTTTATAATTAAATTAAAAAGTATTATTTATTAAATAAACAATAATTTAAGTCGGATCGAGCCGACCAGATTACTAAAATGTAAGCTTAAGGTGAACTTTTTCACAACAATGTTGTCTAATGCTACTTGTCTCATTATTAAAAATATTAAAAGCTTATTTTTATATTAAAATTTATATATTTTTATAATTAAATTAAAAAAAATTATTTTCTTAAATGAACAATAATTTAAGTCGTATCGAGCCAACCAGATTACTAAAATGTAAGCTTAAGTTGAACTTTTTTACAACAATGTTGTCTAATGCTACTTGTCTCATTCACCAAAAACAAAAAGGCATATATTTTGTGAATAAAACGAGCAAAATATTAAAAGCTTATGTAAATATTAAAATTTATAAATTTTTATAATTAAATTAAAAAATATTATTTTATTAAATGAATAATAATTTAAGTCGGATCGAGCCGACCAGATCACTAAAATGTAAGCTTAAGTTGAACTTTTTCACAACAATGTTGTCTAATGCTACTTGTCTCATTCACCAAAAAAAAAAAAGCACATATTTCATGAATAAAACAAGCAAATTTGTTCAAGAAATAACCAATATATAAGAAATTCATATATAATTCGAAAAAACAAGATTTGGAAACTATTTTTATGAATAAGACATAAAAAAAGCGCACACACACACAAAATAAGATATGCAGAGACAAATTGTTAAATCTACATACGGAAATCATTGAATTGAATGTTTGAACGTATACGTAAAGTAAAAGAAAAGAAAAATGTCTATGGTTCGATGTATGGTTTACAAACATTCATGAAGCAGAAGAAGGGAGGCCAACACAAGGAGAAGTGTAACCAAACGAGCTGCCATTGTTATATTAAGAAGCTAAATAAAATATAATACAATGAATCTTAATACACAAAAGTAGATCTTAGGGTTATATATATATATTATATATATAGGAGTAAGTAGAGGTAGTTTGGAAAATTTTTCAACAAATGAATAAATTTGGATAAGAATTATGTTTAAAAATATTTTCTTTTATAGAAATTTAATTATTCTTAATTACGGTTATTCATTTGTTGATTTCAATAAATTACGGTTAATATACAAAAGTAGATCATAGGGTCATCCACTTGCATCATTACCATTTGCATTAGAAGTTCAGCTCTTTAATGTGATTTGCATAAAAGGATGGCTTATACCTGTACAGCATCTATTAAATCAAATTCAAAGATATTAAATGAACGGAATTACACATTTATACATATATATATATTTATACAATTTAAATATATACATTACACATATTAAAAAAATGAAAATACGTACAATTTTATAAACAATTATATAACTAATTTAACTACAAAACAAATAAATTATATTACTAATAAATATTTATTTTACAATTTCAACAATTATAACTAAACATTTATAATATACAAAACAATTATAATATTAAAGAATTACTGCACAATTTTACAACTCTATTATATTATAAACCAATTATATTATAAAAAATTAATTATTTTACATCTAAAAAAATGGCTAAAAGTAAAACATCCAACAAAACAAACTCGTATAAGTATTGATGAAACTGCAAAATAGAAACATATTAGTTAAAAACAACATAACATGCAATATAATAAATAAAAATATACTAGAATTGATCAAATTAATACATTAAAACCTAGAACATTAAAAGAAAATGAGTGAAGGAGAAAATTTTGGGTTTTCCTAAGGGAAGGTGCGGGTGGCTTTTATACACGAACTATTTTTGAGGGAAATTTCCCTCCCTTTCATTTCATTTTTTTATTGAAATAGTTTTTCCCATGAAATATTTTCATTGAAAATACCTTTTTTCGACGGAAATTTGACCTTTGTTTGTGATGGATTATTTCATTGCAAATAGTTTGGGCAGGAATTTTCTCATAAAACTTTATTCCCTTGGTAATGCTCAGTACGTGGAAAATACATTTCCCACAAAAATTCCGTGGTTAGTACTTTTTCTGACAGAAATTCTGTCAGAAATAAACTTTTGACAGTTTTTTTTTCAAGGTTTAATAATACAAAATATTAATTAATATTATTATAAAAGAAAAATTAAGTGGGAAATAAAACATTTCTATCAGAGATAATTTTGGTGCGTGAATGGCACGAATGAATTCTGACGTGCGAAATTTATTTCCAACGAAAATTCCATAGGAAAAGGTCATTATTTTCTATGGAAATTTTCATTGAGAATAAGTAATTATTTCTGACGGATTTATTTGTAATAGAATTTTTTTATGGAAATACGTCTTTCTCTTCTAATGTAAGTTAGACCAAAAAATCTGTTTTATTATCTAAAAATATTAAAAATTATTTTAATATTAATATTTATATATTTTATAATTAAATTTAAATAAAAATATTTTTATAAGTATATGAAAACATCCGTTGAGCCAACTAAATTACAAAAGTCCCTCTCGAGACTTGATCTAATTCATATATGTTTATAGTATTTATATCTTATGCATATGAATGACTTGTGTTAGATTTTATGCCTATGGATTTTGTGGTTGAATTTATGATTTTGCTAGCCTTAGAAAAATTTGAACAAAATGCTTTTATTAAAGGGGAGTTTTTACAAGTAAATTGTCTTAAGTTTTATCATATCAGAAAGAGAAAGATTTTTAGCTATATTTACCTTGAATTAATCTTAGTTTTGATATAAAGATAACTTACGCTTATTTAATTTGTGTTTAAATGTTTTTGACTTAGTATTTTTCATTAAATCAATTTGAAACTACTTTAGAAAATACTAAAATGTTTTTGAATCCTTAGTTTTCTAAAAAATGGTTTTCTTAATGCATACTTATATATAAAACTTTTTTATGATGAGTTAAAATCTTTTTATAGGTAAGGATGATATTTTTTAAGGTTTTTGAAAGCAAAGTATCGATACATGTCCTTGGTAATAGTTGATGTTCTTTGAAAATGCAAAATGTATTGATACAAAGACTTATGTATCGATACCTTTTAGTCACATATAAATACCTTTTTTCAATGTGTCAATAACTTAACCTTTAATAGTCATATTTCAAGGGTTTTAAAGATAATATATCGATACCTTTAGTAAAGGTATCGATATCACAATGCGGGAAAGAATGAGAAAGCTCATTTACGAAGCATCCAATGGCTTCAATCCATCCCATTAATTCTACGCGGTCATAATTCATCTCAAGGTGTAAATAAGCTTTTCCAATGGCTCCATTAGAAAGAAACATTAAGAGAAAAATCTCAAAGCTTAATCCTTGATATCTCACAAGCTTTCAAGTGTTTTATCATTTGTTTAAAAGTTAAAATTTCCATCTTTCTTGTATTCATTGTAAATTTATCTTTCTAGAATCACTCTTCGTTACGCTTAACCTTGTAAACACATAGCTTATAGAGAACATCTTTGTTCAGAGAAAATTTTTTTATAAAAAGAAAGATACATCTAAGCCTTAAAAAGATAGAAAGGAAGAGGTTATGAATTAGCCTTGAAAAAAATAAGAGGTTGCTATATAAGCCTTGAAAGATAAAGTTGTAAAAATTATACTTTGTTCTTGAAAAATATCAACTAAAGATATTCAATTAGAAACTCTTCATCAAGTGAGGCTAAATGAGAAGAAGTGAGCACAAATGTCGAACCTTTATAAACTGATTATGTTTGATCTTCTATCTCTTCTCTTTACTTGTTTAATTTATTCACTATATCATAATTTCAAGTAGTTTATTTGAATTTCTCAAATTTCATACTTAAGTTAGATGTGGCAATTGTGCGGGTTTGGATTAAGTTATTTCAGGTTCAAGTTCTTTTGGGTTTGAGTTTTTTCAAGTTAAGCATATTCGGGTTTAGGTTCTTTTGGGTTCGAGCCTCTATTAGTTCAAGCCTATTCGGGTTTAAGCCTATTCGAGTTTTAGTCTTTTTAGGTTCAGGCCTTTTTGGGTTCGAGCTCCATTTGCGTTCAAGTATGTTTTATATCATTTTTTATTTTTTGTTAAATGTAATTACTTTAGGTAATTTAATGTTTTAAAAAATGAATTATTAAATTATTATTTTTAAGTAAACTTTTTTTATAATATGATATGTTTAATATATTCATTTACTAAGATCTACGTTTATAGATAAAATAAATTTGTTATACAAAATAAATCTTTAAATAAGTTATTATTACAATATTATATATTGTAAATTAATCACATCGATATTTAAAATAATTGAAACACTTTGTGTATTCATGTCATTTTTTAATTATTTCAATTATGTTTGTGTCGTATAATCATGTCGCGTTTAAAATTTTTAATTTTGTGTCACATGTCATCACTTGTTGTATTCGTATTCATGTTATTTTTTATTTTATAAGCATATTAAAGGTATTATATATTTATATAAATTTTGACACGTTAATAATTCATTTTCATTTAAATTTTGAAATGTTTACATATTTAAGTCATGTTATATGATTATATTTATATTACATATATCAAGATATAGACAACTAAAATTTTTTAAAAAATTATGCATAAAATATTTCTTTTTTTTTTTTGTATAAAATATTTCTCTTAGAAAAAAATACAAATAAAATAATATATAAAATAGTTAACAATAAATTATTAATATTATTATTATATTCTTTACAATATTTATTTTATAAAATATTAAGAAAAAACTTCTTGAGCACAAAATTATCTTTTGTCTATGTCATAGCAATATGTTTTATTATTTATAATATGCTTTTAATGTTAGTTTTGCGAGAGCTAATAAAAGTTTCATATATAATAATATTTGTTTTGATATTAATTTTTAATTTCCATTTTTTCAATATAGATTATATTCACAAGTGACAAATAAATAAATTTTTTATAAATTGACTAAGATTCATAATTTTCTTTGGTCATTTAATGTTCTTATATTGTATTTTAATATTAAAGTATTATTGAATGTAGTTTTTGAAAGTACTTTCTGCACTTATTTTAACTTTTTTTTCCCCTTTGGTTGGATATAGATGTTGCTTGATGATATACACTAATTTTTCAGCTTTTTTTTATTTATTATGTTACCCTTATATTCTCTTCTACTATATTGCTAGTAGAGGAGTCCATGGCTGGCCTGTGGATAAGGCTTGTTGCTAGTCTAAGTCTAACATATGATTATTTTTTTATTTGATACAGTGTTATCTATTATGACTGTCATATTTTTTAATTTACCTTATTACTTTTTTATACTATTATCAGACTTTAGTTATGATTACTTGAAATAATAATAATACAATAAGAATAATATTCAAAGAAAACTCTTAATATTCAATGAGTTTAACTAATTAAATTAAAAAAAATATGTTAAATAGATTATATATCTCATTGAAAATATTTTTAAAGCTTACTATATGATTTACTTTTGATAAATTATTATTTCATGATATATAAAATATAAATTAATTTTTTAATATTTAATTCAATTATTAAAAGAATATTAAAATAAAATTGATAATTAAAGTTTTACTTTATAAAAAAATTATTTAATTACTATTTCATCATTTTTATTTTTAGTATTAAATTTAAGTTCAGGCTTGTGTCAATCTCATGTTCGTGTTCTTTCGGGTTCGAGCCATTTTAGGTTCGAGCTTTTCCAAGTTTAAGTTTTTGACTTTTTGGTCCAATTGTGTTCAATTCGGGTTCAGAATCTAATTTTTTTGTGTAGGTTTTTGGTTTTGGGTTTATTTTGCTACTCTACTTAAAGTTTATTTTGCAAAAGATTTTGAGAAATCAATACACTCTCATTTGATTTCAGCATTACGAGGTTTAACATAATTCTTAATTGATCTTCGTAAAACTCGTTAATCATATCTGATGATTAACCATCGTGTTCTAAAATAGTATGTTGCTCATTTATGGTTAACCTACATTTCAACAGTTTTGAGATGTGCGTATCAAGCATTGCCAACCTCAAATCCCGAAAAATCAAGATATATAAAAATTATAGAAGTGTATAAAATTAATTTGGCTAATTAGTGTTTAGTGTTTAATGACATCAATTAAGGTAATAATTATAGAAAATAAAGTTTAATTAATACATTATTTTTTTGAATTTAATAAAAATAATATTCAACTCTTAACTGATACTTATAAAACTCAGTTCAAATTATCCAACGTTCTAAAACAACACCTTGGAAAACTAATTTAGTTAATTAATGTATTGTATTTAATGGTACTAATTAAAGTGATATTTATAGAAAAAAAGTTAATTAATATATTTTTAATTTAATAGGAACATGTATTAAATGAAAAAAGTTTAATAGATCCAATGATTAACTAACGTGTTCCAAAATAGCATGTTGCTTATTGATTGTTAACCTACACCTTGATAATTGTGAGATGTGCGTTTTAAACATTGCCAACCTCAGAGCCCGAAAAATCAAATTGTGTAAAGATTATAAAAGTGTGCAAGTTTAATTTAGTTAACTACTGTGCAATGTTTAATGACACTTTTAATTAATACATTATTTTTTTTGAATTTAATAAAAATAATATATTAAATATTTTTTAAAATAATAATTGAGTAATTCTTAATCTATACTTATAAAACTTAGATCCGATTAACTAACATTCCAAAATAGCACCTTGAAAAATTAATTTAACTAATTAGTGTACAGTTAGTAATGATACTAATTAAGATAATATTTAAAAAAAATGTTTAATTAATTTATATTTTTAATTTAATAAAAACAATCTACTAAATGAACATTTTTTTCTTAAAATAGTATGATGCTCATTTATAGTTAAACAAAGTCAATGATTAACCAATCTGCAATGTGTAGTGATACTGATCAAAATGATATTCATAAAAAATTAATAAATTAGTTCTTCTTTACATTTAATAGAAAATTATATTAAATAAAAAAATTTTAAAATAACAATTAAATAATTGATGTTCACTCATCGAATGATCCCACTAAATAATTAACGTATTCCAAAATAGTACCTTGCTCATTTCTGGTTAACCTACAATTCAATAATTGAGATTCTAAGTGACTTTCAAGTTGTATTGTTTGGACCACACGATAAATGAAATTTATTGCAATATTTTTTTTCAATGGCGTATTGCAGTATTGAATGATCACTACTTGGGAAAGGTTTACCAGTGACAGATTATTTTCGACGCAATTAGAGCTTTTTTGATTGATTTTTTGTCAGAAAAACTTTAGAGCCTCTTTTGGGAAAATTCTGGGGAAAGGTGAGCTTTCCATAAGGTGCCTCCCTGCTCACCACGTCAAATAAAATTTAACTTCGATTGAAAGATTTTTATTTTTATTTTTTTATTTTTTAATTATTTTTTATTAAAATATTTTAAAAATTAATATTATTGATTATTATAATATAATTTTATATAATTTTATAAATTATAAAATTTAATTTTTTATTAATAAAAATATATATTTTATTATAAAATTTAATATTTTATTATTAAAATATAATATTATTAATATATTCAAATAAATAACATGGAGAATTTTTAAAAAGTAACATGGAGTGATAATTTTTACAAGAGGTAAAAGTAAAAAAAGTTATTCTAAAAAAAAATAATAATTATTAAAAATATTAATAAAGAAATTATAATTACAATTTAATCATACTTTTCTCTACTTTTTTGTTTTTTGCTTTTGTGTTTAGTTTTCTTGGTATGGAAAGAGAACAGACTCTCTTATAGATATAAATATATAAATTACAAATATAAATTATATATATTAAAAATAGTTCTTAAAAATAATAAAATATTAAAAATATT
>JBBYHL010017792.1:0-11347 GCA_038381835.1 Adansonia madagascariensis
GATACAGAGGCTCATGTATCGATACATCTACATGTTGTATCAATACAAATGGGGACATTTCAAATTTTTGGTGCGTTGGAGCATTGTATCGATACATGAGAACCATGTATCGATATATTCAAGTAAAATAGTGAATTTTCTCATATCTTTTGTCCCTGGATACCTTCGACTACATCATTTGATACCACATCTTTGCATTTACTTTTGATATGATCCCTAGGCCTTCTTGACCTTCCTCAAAATACTTTTTCACCGGGTGACACGTCCATGCTCCAGATTGCTACAGATTAGCCCGGACAAAATAAAATGTCTACATTATTGATGAAGCTATTCCAGGAATTAATTGTCTCAAATGAATATGCACATTTAATTTTACTATTTTGTTCTATACACTTGCATCAATCATTCATTATCTAAACTTATCATTGCATCATGAACACTCATCAAAAAATACATTTTTGTGAAAGTCTAATACGGGAATTGGGCCATAAAAGTGCAAGGGATTTTGAGGTCGATTAGAAACACAACCTAACATCCCACATCACTACTACACACAATGCCGTAAACAAATCATAGAGAGTGATCATGGAGCTCATATTGAAGGACTTGAGCTAATGGTTAAGGAATCATAAGACCAAATGCTTCATCAGCAATGCGAAATGCAAACTTAAATTATGAAACTTATGGAACTAATGATAGCCTTCGTGAAAGAAAAATGGCAAGTCAGCACTACCAAAATAAGGAATGATCCTCCCAATACTGAAAGTCCCACTACCAATAATCCAGAACCCACCCAAAGGGAAACTAGACAAGAACAACGGCCTATTCCTACACCTGTCTCTCAGGCTTCGCTAGTCATTTACCTAAATCCCATTACGGCAAGCCAATTTATTCTCGATACTTAAGGGGTTAACGTAGGAGTTTCATCAACTGACTCGATAACCCTTGATCATAAGGAACAGAGAAAACAGAAGGTCAAAAGTCTACCATGACTGCAAAAAAATGAACAAATTCTAGCTACTAGAAAAATGCCTCCGAGTTATTGAAATGAGTAAGAAATTTAGAGCTCTTGACGCACAATCGCTATCTTTGGTGTCCAACCTTGTCATTCCCCCGAAGTTCAAGGCCCTAGAGTTTGAAAAATTCAATGGAACCATTAACCTTTTCGTCCACGTCTGAATGTACCTGCGAAAGATGGCTAGGTACGAGAACGATGAAAAGCTCCTTATCCATTTCTTCCAGCATAGCCTCACTAGTGCAACGACTCGATGGTATATCAAGCTAGACAATGAAAAAGTCCAATCATAGGCCAACTTGGCTAAGGCCTTTCTAAACCAATACCAGCAAGTGTCAGATTGGGCACCGGATCGACTTTCCTTAATGAATTTTGAGAAAAAATCCACTAAAAGTTTTAGGCAATACGCCCAAAGGTGGAGAGAAGAAGCAGCCCTAGTACAACCTTCCCTTATAGAAAAAAGAGATTACAGTCACTTTCATTCACACCTTACGTGCCCCTTATTACGAGAAGCTCATAGGAAATGCTACCAAGAAATTCATAGACCTAGTTCTCTTCGGAGAAAAGATTAATGCAGCCATTAAGAATGGTAGAATGTTTGTCGGAGAAATATCTAGATCGAGCAAGAAACCTATTGCCAGTAAGAAAAGGGACAAAGAGGCCAATGCCAGAAGTTATGCTAGCTTGTTTCAGCCAAACAACATCAAATACCCGACCCTCACTACCCAAGCATGCTATATTCTTGCCCTATCACAATACCCCCTCAGCCAATTTATGCCATAATCCATAACCCATCCTTTGTAATCCCATCAAACCCACGAAAAAGTTACCTTCCATAAGTTAACCAAAATACCAATCAAACAACCAATAATGGACCCCGTAATTGAGGTGCAAATCAACAAAGACAACATTTTGATCCCATTCCTATGACTTGTAAGGAGCTCTACCAAACCATGCTCCAAAATTATTTAGTGGCCCCAATCATGTCCTAAAAAAAAGCCACCATACTTGCAATGGTACAACTCTAATGTCCACTATGAATACCATGTTAGGGCCACGGGGCATGACATCGAGAACTGCATATTTTCAAACAAAATGTGCAAAATCTAATTAACTCAAAAGTTTTACAGTTCAGGATGAACTAGGGACCAAATATTTCCCCTAATCCTTTACTAAACCACACTGAGCCAACTGTAAACATGATCAGCATTAAGAATAAATACGAAGTCATGACAAGCATAGAGGATGTAAGGATGCTAATGTTCTTGGTCTGGCAGGCATTAATTCAGGTCAGATTGCTCAACACAACAGAAAAATTGGAAGACAATCCCGACAACTTCTATGACTTCCACATAATTGTAGGTCATACCCCATAAACATGCAAGGAATTTAGGTCCATGGTTCAAAGAATGATAAATAAAGGCCAGATAGAATTCTCTCATGCATTTGCTACTGAATTTATCAACATGATAAGAGACGAAACCACACAGCCGCCTTATGGGATAAATCGACCCCTTATTCTTTATAGCAAGTCAAGTCCTGAGGTTAATTTTTTGACACCTACATCGAAGTTAGTTGTGGAGGTATCTAAACCATTCTTGTATAAGAGCAATAAAGCTATCCCATGGAAGTACGAGAATCAGGTAGTGATGATCGAAGAACTAACTCCCATAACTGTTGCAATGAAACTATCAAGAGTTAGTCACCTAACCCGTAATGGTAGGTGTTAACCTCCCTCAGCTCAAGAAAAATAGAAGGTTGACGCATTTCCAAGCACCAGTACCACTCAAGGCTAAACAAAGAATTTTGAGCCTGAGAAAATCAAAGAAGCAGTGAGTGAAAGAGAAGCCATAGAGTTTCTCAAATTCATCAAGCATAGTGAATACTACATTATGGACCAGTTAAGCAAACAACCTGCAAAGATTTTCGTGCTATCTCTGCTTTTTAATTAGAGGTTCACTAAAATGCATTACTGAATATGTTAAACGAAGTATATGTGCCACTAGATGCCTCTGTGGACAAATTGGATTGGCTAGTGAATAACATCATGGTTGATAATTATATCTCCTTCACCAATGATGGGATCCCACTTATAGGCAGGGCAGTTATAAAGTTTTGCATATCACTATCCATTACAAGGGACATATTTTGCCCAAAGTACTCATAGATAATGGGTCAGCCCTTAATGTTATGCCCATGACTACATTAAGCAAACTCCTTGTCGATCAATCCAACATCAAGAGTAGCCACACCATAGTCTGAGCTTTTGATGGAACATGTTATGGAGTAATTGGAAATATCACAATCGAGCTCCAGATAGGCCCATATACATATAAAGTTGACTTTTAAGTTATGGATATTAATCCATCTTACAACTGCCTATTGTGAAGGCCATGGATACATTTCGTCGGGGCTATCCCATCCTCTCTCCATCAGAAGCTTAAATTTGTGATAGATGACAAAGTAGTCACCATCGAGGCTGAAGAAGAAATGATCACCACTACTTTCACTAAAAAAATCTACATATAGCCCAATAAAGATGCACCAGAGTCATCCTGCCAATCCTTCGAGTTCATTAATGAAACATTTATGGGAGAAAGATTACCAATAGTTGAACCCCACTTGTCAAAGAGTACCTACTAGGTTTAAAAATGACCATTTGCAAAGGCTCCCGTGCTAGAAATAGGCTTGGTAGGAATCTACAACGGATAACCCGAGCTCTATAGGTTACCACTCAAGTCAATAAAAGAGGCTTAGGATTTAAGGCTAATTAGCAGCCAAGAAAGTAGCAGGAAAAAAATGATTTGCAACCAGAGGGTGACTCAATCATTGGGTTGAGAGAGGGAATCGAAGCCAATAGTGTTCCTGTCTCTCTATGAGATGTTCCATTTGGGAGAACGAATCAATCCAAACAGAATAGAAGAGCAAAAGGCTAAAGATGTCTTGGTCATCTTAAATAGAGCACTTCACAACCTCTATCTCCAAGATACCAAGCCATAAAATGAATGTCCTTCCACTAAGACCTGATTTTGATGATGAGGTCATGATAGAAACCCCTGCACTTTTCCTATCCCTTTTATGTAATGTTAAGAAAAAAAAACCTACCTACGTTTGCCCAAAGGTAGGTAGGTGTCCTATGTATGGATACTTTTGTTAAACATTATCAATAAAATGACTTTTGCATATATTATTCCATGTTATGTATCCATATCACCTTTTAACCTTTTTGTCTCCATTACTCTTTTGTCTCTATTTTTATCCGAATCCCTTGGTTGTGTGTGTACCTTTTGCAATGTTTATTTCTTCACCTTTTCAAGTGTTCTGACAATAGTGATAGGGTTATGTCTAATGGGTTGCTGAAGATCGATTTTGAACAGTTAGTTTGCACTAGTGAAGTTGATCTTGAAGAAGATTTCGAAGAGAGCTCCATACCATTAGACCTCTTAAGATTAGTTGAGCAAGAGGAGAAGTAGATCATGCACCATGAAGACCCAACAGAAGTTATACATCTGGGTACTTAAGGGGATCAAAAAGAGGTTAAAATTGAAACCTCAATAAAGTCAACAACTAAGACCAAGCTGATAAACCTACTCTAGGAATATCGAGATGTATTCACGTGGTTATATCAAGACATGCCAAGACTAAACACTGATATAATGGTCCATAAGTTCCCATCAAGCATGGATACAAACCAATCTAGCAAGAGTTAAGAAGGATAAAGCCAAAAATGCTCTTTAAAATTAAAGAAGAAGTCAAAAAGTAGTTTGATACGGGGTTTATCAAAGTAGCTAAATATCCAAAATGGGTTACCAATATAGTCCCAATCCCAAAGAAAGATGGCAAAGCATGGATGTGCATTGATTATCGGGATCTGAGTCGAGCTAGTCCTAAGGACAACTTTTCACTACCCCACATCGACACTCTGGTAGACAACATGACCAAGAATTCTTTTTTCTCCTTCATGGATGGATTCTTGGGCTACGACCAGATCAAGATAGTGCCCGAAGACATGGAGAAAACAACTTTTGTAACCATGTGGGGGACATTTTGCTATAATGTCATGCCCTTCGGACTTAAAAATGCTTAGGCAACATATCAACAGGCCATGGTGGCCTTGTTCTATGGCATGATGCATAAAAAAATTAAGGTCTAAGTGGATGACATGATTGACAAGTCAACAAAAAAGGGTCAGCATGTCATAGACCTTTAAAAACTTTTTAAACGGCTACGAAAATTTCAACTCAAATTGAATCCTGCCAAATGTACCTTTGAAGTCACTTCGAGTAAGCTTCTAGGTTTATAGAGAAAAAGGGATTAAAGTTGACCCAAACAGAGTCAAAGCTATTTAAGATATGCCACCACCTCAAACCAAAAAAAAAGCGAAAAACTTTTTAGGGAGACTAAACTACATTGCTAGATTCAAATCCTTACTCACTGACAAATGCGACCCTATCTTTTAGCTTATTCATAAACAAAATCTGAGAGAGTGGAATGAGGCATGTCAAGAAGCCTTTGATAAAGTTAAACATTATCTGTCAAGCCCACCAGTGTTGGTACCACTGGTGCCTAGTCGACCTTTAATCTTTGACTTGGTAGTCTTCGACAAATCTATGGGTTATGTATTAGGGCAACATTATGAGTCAGGAAAAAAAGAACAAGTAATCTACTACTTAAGCAAAAAGTTCATGAAATACGAGTGCAACTACTCTGTAATCGAGAAGTTGTGCTGTGCTTTGGTGTGGATAGCTAAGAGACTCAGGCAGTACATGCTGTATCACACCACATGGTTGATTGCAAGGCTTGATCCTATCAAGTATCTATGCAAAGCCCCTCCACTATTAGGAAAGCTAGCTAAAGGCAAGTCCTACTTTCTGAATACGACATTGCCTATGTCAGCCAAAAGGCCATCAAGAGAGTGCGATAACTGATTTTTTGGCAAGTTGAGCAGCAGATGATTATGAACCCTTAACTTTTGACTTCCCAGATGAAGATCTAATATGCATTTCTGAAGACAAAAATGCCTCCAACCAAGATCGATCTTGGAAGATGTATTTTGATGGAGCATCAAACACTCTAGGACATGGAAATGGGGCAATATTGATGTCACCCAATGAGAGTCATTACCCATTCACAGCAAGGCTAAATTTTGACTACATAAATAATATCGCGGAATATAAAGCTTGTGTCATGGGGCTTCAAGCAGCCATTAAGAGAAACGTTAAGATATTACAAGTGTTTGGTGATTCGACCCTGGTCATCTACTAATTGAAAGGGGAATGGCAAACTCATGATGCCACGCTGATGTAGTATAGGAAGCTGATAGCAGAGCTTAAGAAAGAATTGATAATATCAGTTTTTGACACTTACCTCAAGAAGAGAACTAAATAGCTAATGCTTTGGCTACTTTGTCATCCATGTTTAAAGTCAACCAAGAATTAGATGTTTCTCCCATCCAGATGAGCATCTATACAACTCCAATTCATTATCATAGTGTCAAAAAAGAGAAGGACAGCCTACATGGTACTTTAACATCCTTTGTTACATTAAGGATTAGTAACATCCCAAACATGCAACTGAGATTAATAAAAGGACTATGAGGAGGCTGGCTATGGGATGTGTTCTCGATGGAAAAATCATATACAAGAAAAGTCACAATTAAGTATTACTCAGATGCATTGACACTCATGAAGCCAAAAGGATCCTAGAAGTAGTTCTTGAAGAGATTTGTAGCATACATGTTAATGGACATCGGATGGCCAAGCAAATCATGAGAGCGGGTTATTACTGGTTGACCTTCGAGAGAGACTGTATTAATTATGCTTGAAAATACCATAAGTGTCAAATCTATGCGGACAAAATTAATGTCCCTCTAGCGCTATTTCATGTCATGCAACCCCGTGGCCCTTCTCCATATGGGGTATGGATGTGATCGGGCCGATCACCCCTGAAGCTTCCAATGGGCATCACTTTATCTTGGTAGCAATTAACTATTTCACCAGATGGGCGAAGGCTGCCTTGTATGTTAATATCACTAGATCGACCACCTGTAAGTTTGTCAAGTGGGACATCGTGTGTAGATATGGCCTCCCAAACCAAATCATCACAGACAATGCAAGCAACTTAAACAATAAAATAATGCAAGCAGTCTGCTTTCAGTTTAAGATCTAGCATCATAATTCTATCCCTTACCACCCAAAGATGAATAGGGCAGTTGAGGTAGCCAATTAAAACATCAAAAGAATAGTTAAAAAAATGGTCGAGACTTACAAAGACTAGCATGATAAGCTATTCTTTGCATTTTATGCTTATCAGACCTCAGTTCGCACTTCCATGGGTGCCACTCCATTCTCCCTTATCTGTGGGATGAAAGCTATATTGCCTATCGAAGTCAAGATCCCTTCTCTCAAAGTCTTGATGGAAACCAAACTTGAAGAGGCTGAATGGGTCAAGAACAGATACGACCAGCTCAACCTCATCAAAGGAAAACACATGAAAGCCATTTGCCAAGGTTAAATGTATCAAAGACGCATGATCTGAGCCCATGACAAAAAGATGCACCCATGACAATTTCACCTAGGCAAATTGGTATTGAAGAAGATCCTTCTAATTCACAAAGATGTGTGGGGCAAGTGGACCCTCAATTGGGAAAGACCATACTTCATGAAGCAAGCCTTCCCTAAAGGGGCCCTAATCTTGTCAGAAATGGACGACAATGCCTTGCCCAACCTAGTTAACTCAGATTTTGTCAAGAAATATTACACATAGAGGGTGAAAACCTAAAAAAACATCTTTAAAAAAAATAAATAAAAAAAAACAAAAAAAAGAGGTCCAGATGAAAATCCGAAAAGGGCATCTGGGCAGCCAACCCGACTATGGCTAAAAAACCATAAGGGCTACTTAAAAAAATTAATTCTGATGAGGCATAAACCGAGAGCACCTATAGGATAATGCATAGTAATCCTAAGGATTGTCCAAAGATCAGCTCATGCTAGTCACATTCATTGCTTAAGGAATATCCTGAAAAGCACTTAAAGAACATCCATGTCATGATTGTTTGAGGTGTCTTTCTCCCAAAAGATCATCCTTCTGGCTACCCTATCACTTGTTTGTCAAATAGTATACCGAGTTGTATTTCTTTGTTGTCATGAATAAATATTACCTTGTTTCTTTTAACCCCTGTACAATTCATATTGCAATCGTTATTTAATTGATAATGTTTGATAATCAACTAAAATATGCATCAGGACATCTCGATATTACATTGAAAAGAAAAAAAAAGCATAGGGAACTCTGCTCGCACCCTGATTGTCAATATCATAAACTTCTAATGTCTAAACACCCATTCGACATGACCATACACCAAACTAATTCTTGCTTTCATAAGCCATATCTCAAGAAAAACCATTTCAAGCTAACCAAAAATCGATCTGTGCATTCTATCTGAATCTTATCGAAACTAGAAAGATGAACCTAGTCAGTCAAATAGTCACCAAATTGTTGATAATGCCTGTTAGTTGTCAGGAAAATGGTTGAGCCTCTTAAATCAGGAAATGCCATAATCCAAATTCTTGAAAATAGATGAATAACTAGACTATCAAAACATCACATCCCTAATAGAGCTAGGATAATTCATAATGGCTACCTCTTGTGATAGATTTTATGTCGTATCCTTAGTGGAACTGGGATAACCTATAATCCCTAGTAGAATTAGGAAAATTCTAATCCCTGTTGGACCAGGATGGATCATAATCCCTATTAGAGTCTGGATAACTTGTAAGAAACTATGGCTATCTCTCGTATTAGACTTCACATCGTGCAACCATGATAGCATTTCATATCATGCACTCATATTACCATCATACATCATCATGTTTACAATATCACTTTAAGCCTGGTTTATTGATCCAAGGAATTCCTGGTAAGAACTCTAAGCTTCGCAAATCAAGTGTCATTTAGGTAAGGTTCTTTTCTTCTCATCACCTCATGTCAAAACCTTTTTTATCAAGAAATTACTGTCAAAGTGCTAGTGTCAAGAAATTATTGTCCAGAAACTATCATCAAAAATTTTTGTCGAGAATATTCATCAGAAGCTTTATTAAGGATTTTATCAAGAACTAGTGTCAAAACCCTTTTATCAAGAAATTTTGGCATGAACTTTTGTTAAGAAAAACTTGTATTAGAAGTTTTATCAAAAACTTCGTCAACACCCTTTTCAAAGCCTACAAGTCAGTGGCACCTTTTCAAAGTCCACAAGTCAGTGGCATCCTATTCAAAGCCCACAAGCCAGTGGCACCCTTTTCAAAGCCTAAAAGTTAGTGGCACCTTTTAAAAGGCCACAAGTTAGTGGCACCTTTTCAAAGCCCATAAGTCAGTGGCACCGTATACAAAGCCACAAGTCAGTGGTACCTTTTTGAAGCCCACAAGTCAATGGCACCTTTATGAAGCCCATAAGTCAGTGGCACCCTTTTCAAAGCCTACAACTCAATAGTACCTTTTTGAAGCCTACAAGTTAGTGGCACCTTTTCGAAGTCCACAAGTCAGTGGCACCCTCTTCAATGCCCATAAGTTAGTGGCACACTTTTAAAGCCCACACAAGTTGGTGGCACCTAGTCTGAGTCAAAGCTTGCATAAGCTAGCGGCACTCGAGTCAAGACCCCCAGAAGCTGGTGGCACCTAAGTCTATGTCAAAACATGCACAAGTTGGTGGCACCCACATCAAAGTCTATATTACTCTGTAACTATCTAAGAGGGCTAAGCCTTAGAAAACCTAACACACTAGTAGGGAGGGCAAACCCTATAAAATTCATTTAAACCTCTATCAGGGTCACTGCGAATACATTACACTTATCACAGTGAAGTGTTAATTAAAATTTATTTCTTTGCAGGTGTTCTGGGTAACGTTATTCCATCCCGAACAAAATAGTGTCTATTTGTCTTTGCTTTATTTTTGATTCTTAGCAACGGTCAAAGAAGGGCAGCTATAGACACCTTATTTTGTTCGAGCTGATCTTTAGTAAGTTGGGGGATGATCGTTGCCTGGCGAAAAAGTATTTTTGAGGAGGTTAAGAATGCCTATAGATCATATTAAAGAAATAAAAGGATATTGCATCAAAGGAAGTAGTTCCAAGTGTTTGAGGATAAAAGACAGGCAAAAATTTATAATTTTGCCTAAATGTATCGATACATGGTTTTCATGTATCGATACAATGCTCTAACAACCCAAAAATTTGAAATGTTCCTATTGGTATCGATGCAATGTATAAATGTATCGATACATGAGTTTATGTTTTGATACATGAGTGATACATGAACTCATGTATCGATACTAGGCCATGCCGAACCAAAACTTGCATTCTGTAAAGTAGATGTATCGATACGCATCAACATGTATCGATACAGTGTTTCATTGTATCAATACAATGTTTCATAGTTTTGATACAATGATCATTGTATCGATACATTCTGAGTTTTTTGGACCAAATGTGTCAATACATTCTTCAATGTATGGATACATGCAGGCTATTTTCCATGATCGAGGCATTTTCAACTTGTCAACCATTGATTTAACGCTAGATTTTAACTTATTTTTGCATCAGAAAAGAACAAAATTTAGATTACGAATTTGGAGTTGTGAATTAATCAAAACATTTTTTTGAAGTCTAAATTAGATCATAAAGGGTCAATGTCATATGATCACCCTACTTCTCCCTTGTTTGTTGACAAAGATCACCATTAGCCACCCTACTTACTAGTATCTGATTTCAGCAATCATACCAGCCACCCTATGTCCATCACATTAGCAACAAATTACTTCCTATAGCCACCTTACAGCCATCAGCTGTCATAACTTTGTCGTTTTGAGAAATGACCAAAAACACCTTCAATTTAGCTTCAAAGTGCTGGTATAAATAGGCTATTAATATCTCAGCAAAAAAAAAGTTTTTTTTTTCAACTCATTTCAGCTCTTTCAACTCATTCACACATCAAAAAATTAGAATCCCATAGCCATTCACTTAGCATCCAAAAACAACCCTAAACACTCACTCTTAGCCATTATACACTTTGAAAAATCATCCTCACCCAAGCTAGAACTAAAACCTTTCTTTTTCTCTCATTTCTTGCTAATTAACAACAAGGAAAATAGAGGAATTTAGGTCATCTCTATTGCTCCAACCACTTGACCAAACATTGAAGCTTTGTTGGGTATAACTTCCTACTTAAGCACTTTAATTTTTTGCTTTTCAGCATATTTATCATTTAGTGAGCCTTTCATGCTTCCATCACCCTCTTAGGATTCTCATGTGTTATTATGGCTTTTGGTTATGGTAGCTT
>JBBYHL010017803.1:0-19957 GCA_038381835.1 Adansonia madagascariensis
GAGTCTTATTCATGTAATTCAGCAGATTTGAATAGAAAAAAATACTTGAGAGTTTCTTCACTTTGTGAGAACTTCTTTTTTGTTCTTTAAACAAGAACTCAATTTGATCTTATTAGGGTAACTTATGGCGATAAAATTTTTTTATGACTTTGGTTCTAATCAGCAGGTTTGATTGGGGTCAGGTTCTCTTTGCTTGACTTTGAAGACGATCCTAGGGTCTAATTCTATCCAATCGGGTTTTAGTTTGTGTTTTCATCCTAAGGTTTGCATTATTTGGCATCAGAGTTTGTGTAACCCTGATGACTACCAAAGACTTGACTTGAGAGAAATTACCAAAATGCCCTTGGGGTGTACCTTCGATGTGAAAGTATCTCGGTAACCCTAAAGCACATGAAAAAGATTATAAAAAGGTGAACTTATCCTAAATAAACATCTTTGGCATAAAAGCATCCCGATGACTACCTAAGGCATGACTTGAAAAAATTACAAAAATACCCTTATGGTGTACCTTCGACGTGAAAGTATCCCTGCAGCCATAAAGGAAATGAAAACGATTATAAACAGGTGAACCTATCCTAAATGTACATATTTGGCATAAGAGAATCTCAATGACCACTTAGGACTCGACTTGAGAGAAATTACCAAAATACCTCTAGGGTATAGCTTCGATGTGAAAGTATCTAGACAACCTTAAAGGACTCAAATGCGATCACAGAAAAGTAAACCTATCCTAAATGCATATCATTGGAATAAAAGCATCCCGATGACTAACTAAGACTTGGCTCAAAAAATTACCAAAATACCCTTGGAGTGTACCTTCAACATGTATCTCAACAACCCTAAAGGACATGAAAGGACAAGTAATGATGATTTTTACTCTAAATAAGTAATTTAGATTACAAAAATGGCCCAAGGTACAAAAATTGCTAATGGATCCCTAAATTCCTCAAAATTAAATATTAGTCCTAAATTGGTTAAAAATGGCTAAAAATATATTTTTTGCCCCAAAATACCCTAAATGGGAAATTTAAATTTTAAAATAACCTAACATGCAAAAATGCCATTAAGTCCCTAAATTTCAAAAATTGCATTTCATACCCTAGCGGAGAACCAAAAGGATACGAAAGGTTTTAATATATATATATTTAAAACCCCACTAGAAAGCCAATGGAATGCTAAAAATATTTAAAATACTCTAAGTGAATGATTTCATGCTAGAGATAACCATTTTGGCCTAAAATGCTAGATTTTCGTAATGGTCCCTAAACTTTTCTAAAATTGTAAATTGGCCCCTACATGATTAAAATATAAAATTAAGCATTAAATAAACCAAAATAATCACAAAAAATCACATAAAAAATTACAAGCAAGATTCGGTCACCTCTTTTGCCCCTAAAGTAAATTTTTCAATATTTACACAAAAGTCCCTAAACTTCTTAAAATTACAAAAAGACCCTAAAACTAAAAAAATATGTATTTTAACATGAGAAATGCATAAAATACACTTTTAAGGGTGCAAGTGTGCTTTGGTCAAGCATATAGGTAAAAACTTTTTTTATTTTTTTTACAAATTAGCCCTTAAACTTTTTATATTTACAAAATGACAACAAAAAAAATCATCATATATACAAGCATGAATTTCGGCCAACACCTAAGTAATCTACCAACCAAATTTTCTAACTCAATAATCACTTATTTATATTTTATTTAACACAATTTAGCACCATTATATGATAAAATTACAAAAATAAATATATAAACATGTGATTTCACCATAATAATAAGAAAAAAACTAAAAGAAATAAAATACATATGAATATATATATATATATCATAAATACAACACCAAAACCAACATTGTATCCACATAAGCATGATTCATGAACAAAGATAATTTACTAACAAGAAAACATAATAAAATAAAGGAAATTAGTTCATGGCCAAATGCTTAGTCTTTCAAAATGGATAAAAAATCCATGAACTTAAGCATATTTTTGGCTCACCAAAGAGAAGAAGAATGCATAAAACAAAGAAAACTTCAAAGATTTAAGTGGAGATTATACCTTAACAAAGCTTTGAAATTTTTTTCAAGTATTTTTTTTATTTTTTATCTCCAAAATTGAAAGTATTTGAAGAAAACATCCTCCCCTATTTATAGGGGAGGATGATTTGGCCAAGGAGGATTTTCCATGTTTTTTTACATGCTTTTTTCATTTTTTTTACTTTGTTTCTCCTTAGCCGAATTCCTAATTTTTTTTACATGCTTTTTCCCCTTTTTTTTTACTTTGTTTGATATTATGTTAACTTGTTAGGTTGGAAAATGATGATTGTTGTGTCATAAGCCCATGCCCTTATCATTGTTTCTTACAAGCCACCATCCCCATTGTCATAATTATGATAGTTGAGATTACATGATGATCATGTGTCATTTTTGGCCAACTTGATGGAACTGGTTAGGAAGAAACTAAATTAGTTAGAAAGGAATTTAATTCCAACCAAATTAAACTTTATGTAACTAAATTAGCAAATTATAAAATTAATTATGTAAACCAAAATTATATTATAAATTTACAAGTAAACATAATCTTTGAAGTAAAGAAACAAATGCAATCAAGGTGCCTAGAAAGCCTAATTAGAAATTCAATGAAAAATGATAACAAAATAAAATTCATGTAATCAACAAAATTCCACATAATAAATGCAATTAAGAATTTAATCATATGGAAATTCCAATTAAAATTCCATAAAAAATAAAAAAATTGAATCAAAATAATTAATATAAAAATTAAAAAATTAAAAAGAAAAAGTTAGTGGATTTTGTTGAAAACTTCGAGATTAAAATGGGCTTGGCAGGCTTTTATAGAATGAAATAGACTTAGTGGAAAATCAAGAAAATAGGCTTGGTAAAGTCATTGGGCTCATTAAGAAATCGTTGGGCTTATTTGCAAAAGTTAAAATTTTTAAGCCCATTAAGGAGATTTTGTCTAAAATAAAATTAATAAAATTAATAAATTTTTTAAAGATTTCAAGTATTGAATTATAGAAGAAAAATTTTGAGAGTTCTTATGCGCAAGAAAAGAAAAAAAATTAAAATCCAAAACTCGTAAAATTTTATGAGAAAACATTTATGGAATTAAATTTATTATTTTGGAAAAAATACCAAACTCATAAAATAAATTAAACTTGTAAAAACTGATTTAATGTAAATTTAATGAAAGTATTTAATGAATTTTAAAAACCTTAAACTCAAAAAATTCCTCCCGAAAAAATTTATAGAATAGAAAACTCTTTATCTTGAAAATAGAAAAATTTAAAGAAAATGCAATACTCATAAGATAAATTAAATTTTTAAAAACTAATTTAATATAAATTTAATGAAAATATTTAATGAATTTCAGAAAGCTTAAACTCAAAAATTTTAAATAAATTAAATTTTTAAAAATTGATTTAATATGAATTTAATAAATTTTAAAAATCTTAAACTCAAAAAATTCCTCCCTAAAAAATTTTACAAAGTGAAAAACTTTAGATCTTGAAAATGGAAAAATTGAAAAAAAAATACAAAACTCATAAAATAAATTAAATTTTTAAAAATTGATTTAATATAAATTTAACAAAAATATTTAATGAATTTTAAAAATCTTAAACTTGAAAAATTCCTTCCAAAAAGAATTATAAAGTAAAATACTCTGTATCTTGAAAATGAAAAAAATTCAAAAAAAATGTAAAACTAATAAAATAAATTAAATTTTTAAAAACTAATTTGATGATTGTTAAATAAAAATATTTAAAGGATTTTGAAGTTCAAAACTCAAGAAAATTATGCCAAAAATTTTACAAGCAAAAGAAAGCTCGTATTTTGAAACTGAGAAAATTTTAAAGAATACATTGAAAATTATACCAAATGGATTAAATACAACATATTGTCTAAAATATTAATTATAAAAAATTTAAAAAAATGAAATTTTGAAATCAAAAATAAATTTAACTAAAACAATTTCACGAGCATAATACTCGTGATATTGTAAAAATTCAAAATTAATGAACAAAATTGAAAATTTGACATCTTGTGGGAAAACACAAATACTTTTTTTTTCTTAAATATTTTTGATTTTTTTTGGAATGCATATTGACATGAATAATGCACAAGTGTCGATAAAAATATACGACGGTCAATTTTTTAAGCTTTATAAAAAAAATCAAAAAATTCATAAAAATGGGAAATTTGATCATGATATCATCTATAGGAATGATTCTCCAAATTTGGTAAGAAAATATTTAAAAACAAATTTTTTTTAGAATATTCGTCTTTTTATCCGAGATCGATCTTCAAATGGCTTTTTTTGTCATGTGTTAATACAATCATGTATGTGTGACTGAATAAGTTACAAAAATATGAAAATTCCCTGGCAAAGGTCGATCTCTATTGGATGACAATCATATTTTCGGTCTCGGATAACTGAGACTATCGAAAAAAAGACCCAAACAAAATTAGATGTCTACAGGTGGCATAAGTACCAGAGCATTCAAACGGTAATGTTTGACCTTATCGAAAGCTTCTTGGCATTTCTCATTTCATTCTCCAAGATTTTGTTTTCAAAACAGTCAAAAGATTAGATCAAATTTGTCTATCAATTGAGGTATGAATCAGGTTATGTAGTTCAACTTTCTTAAGAAACATCTTACTTCTTTTTAAGTTTGAAGTGGTGGCAAATTTTGAATGGCCTTGACCTTATCGGGATTAATGTTTACTCCTTTCTTGCTCATAACACAGCCTAATAGTTTATCAGTGTGACACCAAATGTATGTTTGGCAGGATTCAACTTACATTGATATTTGCACAGCTATATGAAGAGTTTTCAGAAGTTGGCAATGTGTTTACTCTTCTTGGGTGATTTGGCGATCATATCATCCGTGTAGACCTTTTTTTGTGAATAAGATCATGGAATAATGTTACCATTAGCCTCTGATAGGTTACCTTGACCTTTTAAGCCCAAAGGGCATCACTTTGTAGCAGAAAGTGCCTCACATGGTTTCAAAAGTAGTCTTTTCCATGTCTTTAGCATCCATTTTAATTTGGTTATAGCCTGAAAACCCATCCATGAAGGAAAATAGTGCATTTTTTGTAGTGTTGTCTACTAGGGTATCGAATGTGAGGCAGAGAAAAATTATCTTTGGGACTGGCTTAGTTCAAGTCCCTGTAGTCCACACACATCTATATTTTACCATCCTTTTTTGGAACTAAGACTATTAGCTACCCCTTCAAGATATTTGGCTACCTCAAGAAATCCTACTTCAAATTATTTGTTCACTTCTTAGTTGATATTTAGAAGCATTTCAGGCTTTATCCTTTTAAGCTTTTGCTATGTAGACTTACACTCAGGTTTAAGGGAAATTTTATGGACCAAAATGTTGGCATCTAATCCAAGTATGTCTTGGTAGGCCCAAACAAACATATCTCGATATTTTTTAAGGAGACTTATTAGTTCGACTTGAGTTGATGGTTTTATGAAGGTTTTGATTTTAACTTTCTTTGGGTCTTCTTCCATTCCAAGTTTATGGTTTTGGTGGATTCTTCATGAGGTAATATCTATTTTTCTTCTTATTTAATTAGTCTCAGTAAGTCTGCAAGTATGAGTTCTCTTTAGAATTATCTTTAGACTCGACCTCACCGATAGAGATTGGTTGTTCAAAATTGATTTTCAAAGTCTTAATATGAACATTCATGTCACCTTCATCGAGGTACCTAAAAATATGGTAAAAAGGCAAAATAAATGAAAAAAATATGTAGAAAAAGGTCTAAGAGTTGGCAAGAACTATGAACACGAAGGATGAAATGCATAATGCTTAGTCATTTTCATTAATAACACTTAATAAAAGATGCCTTACAAAGGATCCTACAATGCTTTCGGGTGGAAGCATGTAGGTTTAGTTCATAGCATTACTTTAAAATAGACTTGAATAGTATAAGAATCTCAGTTTAGTTCAAACACTTAAAAAAATCCTAGAGGGCACAGACCATTCTCTAGGCTTGTTACTAACATCTCTGACTCATCAATTACATTGATGGAAAAATCCTCAAACGCCTTATTCAGTATGAGCATAGCATTAGCAGAGCCAGTATTCATTTGTCCTCCTGGGCAAAAATTTTCTTGAAGTGGTGGAAATATCATTGTTCATACCCCATGTTTTATCCTAATAGATGGGCCATCCCATGGTTTTTTTGAGCTTGTTTTCTTTTCTACTGTGCACTTGTCTTGAATCCCAACCCTCTTTTGTCGATCTAGTTAACAACTTTTAAGGCTTTGGCAATCCTTTGGAGGCTTTTTTAAGTCCCTTTCTAGCCTAGGCACTTTGTCGACAGTTAACTTTAAACCTATTTAAGTGCTCTTCGATAGGCAAGGCTCAACCATTAGTAACCCTTTCTTGACATAAGTTGTGTTGATGAACTCAAATGAGTAGAAAGAGGATTCTGTGATATCTTATCAGGTTTAACATATAGGGCATCAGTTAAGGTAGCAACAATGATATCTTCTTCTCCTTCGATGTTGATAGTTTTGTTCTCAATGATGAATTTTAACTTTCGATACAAAGACGATGGCAGTGCCCCCACAGAGTGAATCCAAGGCCTTCTCAACAGGCAGTTGTATGATGGATAATATCCATCACATGGAAGTCAACTTCATAAGTACATGGGCCTATTTGGAGTGAAATAGTGATGTTTCCCATAAAGTTTTTGCATGTTCCATTAAATACCCTTACAACTGTATGACTATTTTGGATATGGGAGGTGTCAATAAGGAGCTTGTTCAAACATGCACGGTCATTATATTTAAAGCTAACCTATTATCAATGAGCATCTTAGGTAATAAGGTACTAGTATAGTATGTGATAATGTGAAGTGCTTTGTAGTTTTTTCTTTTTTCTGTGCGAGATTTCATCATCGTTGAAAGATATGTAATTTTTGGTAGTGATATTGCTCGTTAGGTGATCCAACTAACCTATAGAGATGTCAGGAGGGACATAGGCCTTATTCAAACCCTTGAGGAGGGCATTCCTATGATTTTTCGAAGTCAACAGTAGTAACAACACATATATCTTGGTAGGTTGCTTGTTCAGTTGATCGATGATACTATATTCACTGTGCTTGATGAACTTAAAAAATTTCGTAGCTTTTTTCTCACTCACTAGATCCTTGATAGCTATCGGATTTGAGTTTTAGTTGCAGATTTTAGTGCTTGAGGAACGAGATTAGGATTTTCTTGTTGAGTTTCATTTCTTGATGCTGCTTGGGCATAATACCCACCACTCCAAGTCAAGTGGCTTACCCTTGAAAGGTTAATATTTGTAGATTACTAACTAGATTCATCAATGATTAAGGTTTTCCTTTCATAATTACAAGGAACTGCTTTGTTGTCCTTATAAAAGAAAGGGGATAAAAGCTAAATGATCAAATTCGGCATAGGCTGAAAAGCTAGCTTTGGCTCTTAGTCGATTGTCGAACAAAATTAATGGTCTCCCAACCTCATAAAAAGGATTGCTTTCTTCCTTTTCCACAGTGTTGACAGATAGCATTACATTTGTAGACTTTGTATGCTGGGTTCACTTTTCATCATAGAATTCGACGCTACCTTTATTTATCATCCTTTGAACCATAGCTGAAAACTCTTTACATGTTTGAAGAGTGTGGCTACAAACAGTATGGAAATCATAAAAGTCATCAATTTTTTCCTCTATTTTTTTAGCTACATTAAGCAATTTAGCTTGCACTAGGATTTGCCAAACAAATTCATTAACATTTTGACCTCCTCTATGTCTTCTGCAATGTCATAGTTGTCTTCAAGAAATATTTTACTTAGATCTAACTCAGCATGAGCTTGAAATGAACTGGCTTTGGTGCTGGATTTTGTTTGTTGACTAGCCTTTATTTTTCCTTTCCTTTTATTTTTACAGATATCTTTTCTACCCGATTCATTTTTCATGGCCTTATCGATTATCCCATAGAGTATGACTACGTCCACAAAGCTTTTTAAGAAGTTTTCGCTACCTTTTAATAATAAAGGGCTTGCAATATGCCAATGAATCTGACAATCATCTCTTTTTCCATCAATAAGGGATAAATATAGGTAGCCTCCTCCATCCATCTTAAAGCATACTGCCTAAAACTTTCATCAGCTCTCTTTTCTATGCCCATAAGAGTCAGATAACTTAAGATTCGCTCATTGGTAGGCCTCTCCTCATTTGTGGCATTAATAGATAGATTAATGTGTTCACCCTATCCCTCATAGAACTCAATATTTGACTGGTTTATCATCCCTTGAATGATTTTTAAGAACGATGGAGATTGTTACAAATTGTGCCCTTGACTGTAATGGCAACAAGATGTTTCTGTAGCATTTGCACTTTGGCTTTTGACATATGATATTATTCCAGCTTTCGTAAAAGCTTGCTAGACCTTGCTCATCGGGGTTTTGACTTTTATAATGCTTTTTTTTTATCCAACAACTTTTCCCATTAATTATCACATTCATCTCAGTTTGGCATGATTAGAGAGTGGATTGGCTCTAACATTTGGTCTAGGTCTTTGTTCGATGTTGATCACTCTTTTTTCTAGTAGAAGCTATACCTTCCTCTTAAACGAGGTGCAATTCTTAAATAAAGAACCTTGTGCTCTAGCATGGTACTCACACTAGGCATTCTTATTGTACCACCTAGGGTATGGTGGTGATCTTGGGTTTGTGAATACTGGGGCCACTAGTTGACCAGCCAATAGAAGAGAGTAGATCTCTTTATAAGAGTAAGGGAGTGGCTCAAAGTGTTACCCTTCTCGAAGTGCTTATCGACTATTTGAAGCTGTTGCATTATTCATATTGCAAGGTTGTGTGTTTTAGGTCATATGTTAAATGAGATTTTATGCAAAGCTCATTATTGGAGTGAGCCTAGTAGCATGAATTGGTTATGGTGCTGATGAGTAAAGGGTAAAACCTAGATTCAACATGTTTAGAGGTACACAGCCTACGCCTAATACGAATTTTGATTGAATCTGGCATGATTTTCACAAATGGCATTCACCTCCTTCTCTTTACCCTTATTCATTGACTTTTTGACTGACTTGGATGATTCTCCAATGGATATCTACCACTTTTAATGACATTTATAGTCATTTCTCTCGATATAACCATATCGACAAAATTTTTTATGGTGTTTCCTATTAGCCTTTCATAGTAGAGAGCTCACAATATGTCGATAAACATAACCGTTATTTTTTTTTAATTCAAAGAGGGATGAACTTAAGCTACCTTCTCTTTCCACCTTTGAGCATATGGCTTGAAGCTCTCAAAAGCTTTTTTTCTTATGCTTATGAGGGAAAAATAATCTAGAGCCCAATTAGGCACATAGTTATACTGATCAAAGAAAGCCTAAGCTAGATCTGCCCATGTATGAATTCTTGTAGGTTCAAACCTTATGTACCATCATATAGATACCCCAGTTAGATTATCTTGAAAGCAATGAATTAATAGTTGCTCATTCTTTTTATACCTGACCATTTTTTGACAGTACATGCAAAGATGAGTAGTAGGGTCGGTAGTTCCATTGCACTTTTCAAAATTTGGCACTTTGAATTTAGGTGAGATGACGAGACTAGAAACAAGCCCTAATAACTTTGCGTCCACGATCCCAAATTTGTCACTTCCTTCAATATCTTGAAGGCGCTTCTTCAATGACTAATACTTGTTCAAGTCTTCGTCATTTTTTAAGGACCTCTTTGCTTTCTCTTGCTTCATTTGCTTATCAAGGTTTGGGACTATAGGCCTTGCTGATGAAGAGCCGATGCCTTAAAATTCTTAAATCAAATGGGATGCTATTATAAGATTAATGTAAACAAATGGCTGAGTTTATGGGATGTTCATTACCGAAGGATGTTGCCCATACAATGCTCTTTCCTAGCATTGGTGGCTTTAGTACCACCATTTAATTGCTTCCAAAATTGGCTAGTTCATTCCCTACATTGACTATTCTTGTTTGCCCTTTTTCCTTCAATGCCTTGAACAATAGCTCATTACTTTAGCAACCCAATCTTGGAGTTCCTCATTCCTATAGAGTGATTACTCTTGAGATTCCCTATACATAAGTTTAAGTCTTTCAATACGGGCTTAGTGATCATTTTCCACCATTTTTTGATGATTACGATTGTTAACCAATGATGAACTATATGTTTCATGTTTTAGAGCACCTTCACCTTAAATTATCATCAAATTAGGCTTTTATGATATGTTCATGCATATGTTTGATGCAATGAGAGTGAATATGCGATCATAAAGATAAATGAATGACTAAAAAATGAAAGAATTAGGTTAGTCATGCGAATGCAAAATGGACAATTGGATTAAGGGGCAGCTCCACCAAAGTGTCTTTCATTAAAGCAACAAAATATCTCAATTACACATGATTACATTAGAAAACACCTAATATGATTACATTGCCTGATTACATGGTCTAAGAAATACAACAAGTCTTGCTCATGGACTTTAGTGGGTAAGATATCATGTCTAAGGATCGGGCTACATCCATTATGTTCTCAGGCTCCAACTAAGCCACTTAAACTACTTTGTGAGATAACGATGATGGTTCTAATAGTTCTAGCGCACGTGATCAACCACTTAAAGGCATTTTTGCTTCTGCTATTTGAAGGCTCTCACTAGTGCATTAACTTGGTCTTGGCGAGCTTGAAGAGAATGCTCTAAATCTTGAATTCTAACTATCAGAGATTCATTTTTAGCTTGGTTTGCTATCAAATCCTAGACTCAAGCGTCTAATTGTTCATTATTCTATTGATAAGTTGATGCAAGAGCATGGGTTCTAACAAGCTTTTCTTTATTGACCTTAGCCTTTTCTCTTCATTGATGTAGTTCCTTTTTGAGAGTAGTAATTTTTGTCCTCCACTCAACTAATATCTTTCAAAGTCTTCGGGAATTGTTTGCTTGTTAAGGGACACATAGTCTTTTTTTAAACTCTTGAGATCCTCCTCAAGGCAGTTTTTCTCTTTGATAGCCCTATTTATCTCACCATGCTGGAGACAATGGTCTATTTCCAATTGAATATTTTTCTCCTTTAATCGGGTAATTTGTTTGGCAAAGGTCATCTTTTCTTGCTCGAACTCTTGCTTAAGCAATTCAATCTCAGAGGGAAATTCATCAACTAGTATTAGTGATGTCCTAATACTAAATAGAGGTAATGCATTATTAATGTGACGGATCCTCCATTCATCATATCTTGGGGTCATACTACTCGCTCTCTAATATCTCTCCATGTAGCGAGTTTGTTTCTATGCAAGAAAGGCTAGCTATATTTTTGACTTCTAATCAGGCTCACCATAGTCAAAATCCCACAACTCTAGGTCTTGTACGAAAGGAATAAATTGACAGCACTAGAACTATCAAAGAACTAAAAGAAGTGCATACCTAGTGCTCTCTATATTCCCATGAGCGGCATACAACTATAATCTCTGCACTAGTATATAACCATTTATGGGGAAAACCAAAAGGCCTTCCATGTTACCTTTTCCCCCTTGAAGTTTCAAAATTTTTTGACCTATTGCTTTTTAGATTTGTCTTGAGGCCATTCCTTCTTAAATACCTTAGAGATAGGGCTAAAGTTGGGTAAGAAGTTGGATGACATCCTACTTCCTTTAGGTTAAAAGTGATTGATGAGCCAAATGTGAAAGAGCGATGCACATCCGATGAAGCAGTCTATACCCATTTTCTCACAAAATTTAAGAGCTTGAATAGTTTCAACAACGATGGCTAGTATAGGATTGATGTTGTACCACAAACGAGAAAAAACATCTGCTACCATAGCTCCAACATAGCCTAATGTCTTTGGAAATATGACCAAACCATATATCGCCAAAGCTTAGATATCTTGGATTTTTTGGATGTCAATGGTACTCATTATTGCTTCTTTCAAACTAGCCCATGAGATGCATTCATTATTTCCCTTTGTTTTGATATGACTCTTGATCCAAGACTGTATTGCCCCAAGGATTTGAGCTAATCTTTTCTTGAAAGTTAGAGGGTTCAAAGCCTTACAGTATATTCTATCGACCTTTACTATCTCAATGTTAAGTAACGCAATGTATTCATCAATCATGGGGACCAAATTTTCATGACTGAAAGTGAAACACCGATATGTTGGATTCCAAAACTAAGATGTTGTTTGCAACAAGCCGACATCCAAATAGACTTGGAGTAAAAGAGCAATATGTCCATATGTCTTAGTGAATAATTCCCTTTGGGAATCCTAACTAGTACATGTAGTCCTTAGATCTTGCCAATCATTTTGGTAGTACCCTATCTTGATCTTTTCATGCATTATTGAGACATACGCTGGTTTAAGGATGTCTGCATCTTTATGCTTCAGCTCTGAAGTGGACTATTGCTCCATGATAGACACCCTTTGATGAACATTAAGCCATTAGCTAATTGTCCCATGATAATGATAATTATGATGAAATGATGAATGCATGATAAAGAATAGCAAAAGAAAAATGAGTTAGTAACCATACAAAATAATAGGCATAAAGATAAAGAAATGAAAAAATAGCAACAAAAATGCATCACGAAATTTGCCTCGAGAATAGGTGGTATGATGCCTAAAGGTAGACATGATGATCATAAGCATTGAGACATTAAACAAATAGCATAATGACGCGTTCACAGTAAAAATTGCCTTGAAGCAACATAATACCTTATGAGGACCAAAATTGACCATTGAAACAGTGACATTCATTCATCACAATCTATGTTAAGTACATGTTAAGCGATCGTTTGGGTAGTATGATAGCTTATTTTCATTAGACATAACTATTTTAAGATGGCATTGTAGGTAATGGCATTCACTTATCCTTACCCATTTATTAAAGAGGATTTACGATCGAATGTAAAGGCATATCCTAAAGGAATGATCACAAAAATAGAAATGACAAACACGGGTGATAATGTTCAGCCATCATAGCCCACATAACCATGGTATATAGGAGTAAAGGTAAAAAATGTTTCCCCAATTGATCCTACTCTTTGTGTTATTCTAGCAGCATCTGGTATGGTTTGATATGGTTTAATCATAGGGTTCACTATATGGGTCAAGTGATGCCTATTTCGATATCTCAATCATTCCTCCATCTGGTAAGGACAGCCAAGGCTTCTTGATCCTAGGCCCATCACAAGTTTGGCGGAACATGTTTGATCTAGTGGATGTATTTCCTATGGCAAATGTAGAAAGTTACTCATAAGAGACATAGGTAATTTACACCATGAAAATCTTGCCATGCCTATATGAAGGGTTACTCGTGAAGGCGGATGGCTCATTTCCTCCTAATAATTAGGATACTAACCATACCATGATGTTTGGTGGAAAGGGAATTTCATAAACATTTTATGAAAATTGTTTAAAAATTTTAGAAAAATCGTCTAACAAGTCACAATGGCCCAAATAGAATATCTCATGCTGGTTCCAGGGGTCCTAGATAGTAAAGGCTCAAAAAATTATAACTCCTTCATCTGAAATGGTCTGAGGGCAAATAAGGCACCTTTTGGAAGATACTTCGATGCCCTTTAAAAGAGAAATATTAGAAAAATCAAGGAAAATATTTTATGGTTTGAAAATGATTTTCCAAACTTAGACTACAATGTTGCCAAAGCAAAACAGAGGGCTATTCGATATTTTTAGGTTTCTTTTAAAGATAGGTTCGAGTCTGGGATGTTTGAACATCCGTGATAAAAAGTAGCATGGGTGTCACAAGTTCATTCCACAATCTTAGGGTAGTTTGGGATGATGAAACAACTTGTTAACCGTGTCACTAAAGTGGATATTGGACTTAAGATCAAGGCTTAATACTTTAATAACTAAAATATTATCATTTTTTAAAAAACTATCATCTTTGAACCTATTTTACCATGAATCCAGAGCTAAAATGTTTGATTTCTCCCTAAGATTGGAATACTAATTATATGAAAACATTAAACCCATGCTATTCTTTATCTATTGGAGGTAGCATGAAGTGGGGAATTTTTTTGAAAATCAGGTTTTTAGCAAACAAGCATGCATTTTGACAGGAATGACATCAATAAAACATAACATGCACTAAGATGAAAAATGACTAAACATGCAAAGATACAAAGGTGACATTTTAACGTGGAAATAAGTGACAAAAATGTTAGAAAATGATAAATAAAGTATATGGAAATGATATGAACATATTTAAATGAAGGAATGCAAGGTGGACTGTCAAGACAGCATTTTTATGTCATGAGACTCCTTAAAACACAAGAAAATGTGTGAATATACATAAAACATGCTAAGGTGAACACTTAAGCATGTGCCTAGCATGCGAAAATGATAAAATATGTCAAAGAATGCATGAATAAGGGACTATTTTGATGATAGAATGAAAGAGTAATAATTTGGCCTACCAAGGAACATTAAGGCCTCACAAGAACATCAGAATCCTAAGACTACCACAACCAAGGCATTAATCATGCATGAGAGTCCTAGGATGGTCATGGTAGCATAAAGGGCTCATTAAAACGATGTAGATCATAAAAATAGAAAATGTATGGAAAAAGATAGAAAATATACTAAAAAGCTTGAAGTTTTGTTCCTTCCTAAAGCAATGAATTTAATCTTAGTTCTTTCCCTCTTTTTGCTATTATTTAGTACAAAAAGGATGAAAGGAAGAAGCTTTTAAGTAATATGGTTGATGGAAGGTGTTTTGAGGGTGAAAGTGTCTAAAAGGTTGAGGTTTTGATGGTTTTCTAGTGGCAGTTTGGGGGAGCTACGGAAATGGAAGAAGGTTGGGGGTGAAAAGCAGTGGAACAGTGTTTTTGGGAGAGTTTTGGGGCTGGAGAGTGCTTTTTTTTTTTTAAGAATGGCTGGAGATATTTTTTTTAGAAGTAGCTAGAAGTCTTTTTGAGAATAGCTAGAAGTATTTTTTTTTATTTGATGCTCAGCTAATACTTTTAGGAGACAAAAAAAGGGCATTTTTTATCTTTCCCTTTTACACTAAGGGGCATCTCTAACTACTATGCTCAGCTAATTTTCTTCTTATTGGTTATCTCATGCTAAGTAAGGAGACAGAAAAGCTGTGATAGCCTATAGCTGGAGATATGCCTGCTATGCTTCATACAACCATATATTTTATGATAGTGACCCTTGTCATTGGCTATTTGGGCTTTAGATCTGATCATAGGCCTAAAGTCGAGGTTTGCAATGTTTTATGATGGTTTCTTAGTGCAAGAAAGCATGTTTAAATCAGATTTTTGAGGGTGAAAAATGGTTCGAACTGGGTGAAAATGCCTTGGTGTATCAATACAAAACATGTTGTATCGATACACAAGGCAATTTTTACCCATGAGTACCGATACAACAAGGCGTGTATCGATACTACGAGCAAAAAAATTGTTTCTAGTCTCAAGACTTAGAGGCCTGTCCCAATACTCCATGGATTTGTATTGATTCTCATGCTTGTGTATCAATACATATTGTCAAAAATCACAACTTTAGTTACTGCCAAGGTTTGTACTGATACAAACATGCTAGGTATCAATACCAAACCCTATTGTACCGATACTACATGTGAAAATTCAAGTTTTTGGTAATGTAAAGGCCTCGTATCAATACTCATGCACCAATATATCTTGCATGTACCAGTGGCTTCCCAACTTACCTTAACTTGGTCATAAACAATGGGAAATTAATCCATATACTCATCTAAATGACTCTGATGACACCATCAAAAAAGGCTTTTGATGCTTTATTTTACGTTTTTCTTAATATGACCCATAGGCATTTTAGACCTTTCTAAAAAATTTTTTCGCCTGGCACCGTGTCGCCTAATAGTGCTTGGTGACACTACACCCAGTAGTCACCCTCAGTTTTTATTTCTTATTTTCTAATTCTATCATATTTCAATTAAGTTTTAGGATGCCAAAAGTTGGCTCGGAGAAAATGAGGTGTCTACAATATGCATATAGGAATGCTTACTTTAAAAAGAATTCCAACTTAGATAAGTTTTTATTTAACTTTATGATGAAACCAATACATGCAGTGATTATTTCTAAGGAATTTAAAGAGGTCTGTTCTGAGTCCAAATTCAACTAGAAAAAGGACAGGGACTATATATCAAGGGATTTTATGTTTGAGTTGCCAAAGATCACACATTTAGACTTTTGCCTAGATAATTTCAGAGTTGGCTGAAATATGGGATCAGTGGGCAAATGCGAAGCAAACTCAAATTATCAAAAAATAGGGACAAATAGCTCTCTTGCTCAAAATACACATGGGTGAACAACTAGTCAAGGCCATGATTAAGTTTTGGGATCTATCATTCAGATGTTTTTCATTCAATTAGCATGACATGACTCCGACTATGGAAGAGATACTATCTCTCCCCGGGCTTGGGCCATTAGAGACGAGACTTATCTACTGCAAAGAGTGCATTCTAACCAGCTTCCATAAAAAATATAGGCATGTTCTAGATCAAGGTTCCAAAGATGACCACCGTTATATAGAGCAAAAAGGGAACACCAATGTCATCTCATGGTAGAATCTATGAAAATAGATCCAAGAATGATTTGACACTGAGAAAGCACTGGACGCATTTGGTCTTGCTACATACAAAATGGTTTTCTTCCCGAGAGTGTTATGACATGTTAAGGTAGCAGTAATGGATTTATTTGACCTGTTGGAAAGAAACATGCACTCAGCTCCAGTAATTCTAGTTGATATGATTTAAACACTTAATGCACGTCAAAATAAAGGTCAAGGGAGATTCTTTAGAAGTGCTCTGCTATTATATATTTAGGCCCGAAGTCATTTTTTGGGGCAAAAGGGCAAATAAAGTGAAACCTTACTTCCCATATTATGTCACTCTTCAGGAATTCATTAAAAAAGAATGGCCTAAGTTTGGAACCAAGAAACAATGGGTTAAAACACACAAGAACTTGGCTTCTTCTAATATAACCTGAAGGGGACCATGGTTTTCACCAAAACACTTTGTGTATAGGTATGGTAATCTATTATATGTGCCTTTACTCGGCATATGGGGCACTGTGGGCTATATGCCATTATTGGTCTAAAGATAATATGGATCACAGCAATTCATCCCCATGACTTTAAATTTGGCTAGTGTTGACTTGGAATATCATGGTGAGCATTATAAAAAGCTACTTCAGATAGCCACTTTACATTGAAAAGAGAGGTAAGAGTTGGAATTATGTGTGTACATGGATAAGACCACTCTAGGGTATTATGCTTGGAGGAGAATTTGTAACATAATCGTTCCTAGCTCAGATAGGACCATTCTTCGAGTATCTATTCAATCAAAACTTATCATGCCATTCAAGATTGATTTGATTAATGAGGAAGCCGCTAAGGAACAAAAAAGAATGAGCTATGAGAATCATCAACTCCAAGAGGAAGCTGCTATTTACGAATGAAAATGGAAACAAAAGCGAAAAAAAGTTAAAAAAATGAAAGAGAAGTACAATATAATGAAGAATGATTGGGTTGAACAGAATAAAAAAATGAAACTTGCTGGATATCTGGGAGTTCCAATAGCACTATTAAGGGGATAAAGGAAAAAATGCCCAAGCTTAATAAAGAACTGAAAGTATGGAAGGCTAAAGCTTTGGAAAGAGAAGCTATGCAAACTATTTATGAAAAAGAAAGAAGAAGGCATGCTAATACATGTCTCCAGTTAAGAAAGTCTATTAAAAAAATAAATGACTCCAAGTTGCCTTGGATCAAAAGCATGGAAGGGTATCTCAACTGCTCAAAGAAAGACAAGGTTTCATTATAACTATTGCAGAGATTGGACTAGAATTACAATGCAACAAAGATAACATTCGTGCCTTGGTGCAAGCCTACCAAAGTCTGGATGCATATTAGGCTGATAAACTATTGTGGACCAAAGTTGATGGTAGACAGTGGGCAGCTAATTCTTTTGGCTAACAAATGTACATGATCGTCTTATAGAATAGATCCACTCAGCTGTCATCCATGTAAGGGAAATGGTGGAGAGGATTAGAGACTTACATATGCAAATTAATCCCATAGGATAGTACAGGCATGTTGTACTTCTATATTTATATGAAGCTTAAAGACTATGATCAAGTTAGGAAGTTACTTGGATGTAATTTCCACATGATCAACGATGTGAACATGTAAATTGTCACAAAGTTAATGGAAAATTTCTAAGTTCAGAATCTTTAATTAAAGCAAGTGTCCCTGCTAGTGCATTCATATACTTATACCATACAGACATATGCCCATACATATACGTACGTATGTACATACATGATTATTAATTTCATTAGTTCATAAGTAAAATTAATTAACTCAAAGAAATGTGGATTTGTTAAGGTCAACATTGCAAATTCAAAAAGATCAACTCAACCATTGTCCACTCATCGATATCATACTAGATTTAGAATAAAAAGAATGGCTGAGGATCACTTGGCAAGATTATAGCGATTAGAAGAAAGTCATCGATAGGCACAAAAGGCCATGCCAAAAAATGCAAGAAGAACTACAAGCTCAAATCACAAGGATGATAGAGTTATTAATGGTAAGTGAGCTTGTTCATCAATAGCCAGAGATAAATATTGATACTGTTGCCAGAGGATTGGGGGTGCCAGTTGATGAATAAACAACTAACGCTTAGAATGCACAACCAGCTAATATCCAAAATCGATAACAAAATGTCCTAGTTGTGAATCCACTAGTCATCATTATTAATCCTGATGCCCTTTCACAAGAGGCAGGTCCAAGAACTACAGTCAACTAAGAAGAATCAGTAGGCCATAGTATTAATGAAGAGGAAAAGCCTAAGCAGAAAGGTAAAGAGCAAGCTGAATTAGAAATGGAGAAAGGGAAATTGCAACTCCTTGAGAAGAGGCTAGAAACCATTGAAAGGGTCAAATTATATAGCAGTGTGGATGTCGAGGACCTCAGTCTAGTAACAAATTTAGTCCTCCCACCAAAATTTAAAATGCCCAAGTTTAAGAAGTACAAAAACACTATTTTCCTTCAAGCACATAGTAAAATGTTCGTCAGAAAGATGGTTGGTTATGCCCAAAATAACAACCTTCTAATTCACTATTCTCAAGATAGCTTGTCTGGATCTATGTTAAAGTAGTATAATGATTTGGACCATACTTAAATTCAATGCTAGACTAATTTAGATAAAGTATTTCTTCAATAATATAAACATATGGGTGAATAGGTGCCCGATAGACTGACTCTTTAAAATATGGAGAAAAAGTCTATTGAATCTTTTAAAGAATATGCATAAAGATGAAGAGACATGGCCTTTCAAGTTCAGCCTCCCTTGACAAATTAGTAAAGAATACAATGAAAAATTTTATTGGTCTTATTATTTCTGGAGAGATGATTGAGACAATTATAAAAGCTAGTAAAATCATAAATGGAGAGTCTTTTACTGGAAAGAAGCTAGGCACAGGAAGAAAAAATACTCCGTCTGTTAACTATGCCAGTTAATTATATTATCAAGGACCTCGTCCCTATTACCAAAACCAAAGACAGCAAACCTAAAATACCTTCTCTCTTAACATACCCAGAGCTCATACTTTAATATCACCCTAAACCACCATTTCAAACCCTCATTGATAAAAGTAACTAAGACCCACTGTTAGTCCACCAACCCAAAGAGCTAACCAACCTAGATTTTGCTACGAACCTTTTCCTTACTCTTATAAAGAAATGTTTAATAAGCTTTTTAAGATGGTTAGTGGCTCTAATCTTTTCCAAACCATATAAAGGTAATTACCCTAACTGGTATAACCTAAATCTGCATTATGAGTATCATACAGTAGCAGGTCACTCGATTGAATGTTGTACAGTCTTTAAGCAAAAGTTTCAAAGTCTTATTGAGAGGGGT
>JBBYHL010017803.1:20057-44507 GCA_038381835.1 Adansonia madagascariensis
ATCATACAGTAGCAGGTCACTCGATTGAATGTTGTACAGTCTTTAAGCAAAAGTTTCAAAGTCTTATTGAGAGGGGTTCCTTTTGAATTCATAATAGCATAGCACCTAATGTGGCAGCAAATCGCTTACCTGATCATATAGAATGCAGGATTAATGCTCTGATTACTAAAGAAAAAAGATGCAGGAAGTCAAAAGTCTAAGAAGTTAGGACTCCAATGGAAAGAGTATAGATAATCTTGACTGAAGGTGGGATCCTTGGTTAAAATCATAGAAGTATCAAAAGCCATTTGATCTTGGTGCTAACTTTTATAAATTTCATAAAACATCAGGACACACTTTACAAAATTGCCTAGACTTTATAGCCATAATCCAAAAAATAAAGGATAATGGTAAAATTTGGTTTTTTGAAGAAGTTAGACAAGAGGAAGAAAAATCAATTAACACAGTTTGTGAAAGATCATTACAGCTAACTTATAGCCTCAGTCACCCTTTTATCATTCATTGCAACCAACTAAAAACCACACCGCCTAAGATTGAAGTTGCTCCTAGACTCATTATCAAAGCACCAACTTTGTTCTTGTATCAGAATAACAAATAAATAACGTGGAAGTATGATGGTGGGATGACAACTCTAGAGGTTATTACAAGCTAACTAGCTATTGTCAACATAACTGGAGTAAGCCTTGTGATGAGGAGTGGTTGCATCTATGGTCCAAAAATTGGGGAAACCAATACCTATTTTTATGCCTTGATTAGTCAATAGATCCTAACGCATCTCATAAATTGTCAACTTAGTTATCTTAAGATAATTTATGACAATAACAAGATACATCTGGATCATCCTTTCCCTAGTTCCCTCTTTTGTGTGATTTATTTTAAGCAATATTATTTCTTTTTCATCTTGCCAATATGTTTTCCCTTATGTTGTTCATCTCGTATTCATATCTTTAAAACCGTTTTAAAAAAATCACAAAGGCAATGTTTTATGTAGTGTCTCTCCAATGCTTGACATGAATATTTGATTTAAAAAAAATTAAACTCGAACAGCATTTTTAATCATAATCTCTACGCTCTTCACCATTTTGAAGCACATATAAGACTTAAGTTTTCTTTAAAACTCAAGTTTCCTGTTTTATACAAAATTCATGCATTAAAAATATGATTATATTAAATAATGATAAGTCAAAAATGAGAAAATTGAAACCAAGTTGGGACATGACTTGAAAGGTATCAATTTTGTGCATTGTGGGGAAGTTTATACCTTCTTGTGCTAACAAACTCTCGAACTCATTCCTGAATCTTTCGACCATGTAGACCATGAAACTGATGTCTCAAGTTTTGTAACTTAAAATATTGATTTCAATAGGCATCTGATCATGCCTAGCCCAAATGATCAGTGGTGACTCCAATTGTTGGCCGCTTCATGGTGGCCACCCATGACTAGTTGGACGAGCAGTTCATCCAACGATCCCTTTTTAGAGTCAAGAGCTAAGAATCCATACTTTCTCCTTACCATCACATCGAAAAAAGAGGAAGAGTCCCAGTTGAAAGGACATTTCCCTATTAAGAAATACTCTTAACTCATGTGCGCTTCTGTCGCTGAAGGCACGGTGCCAATAGTTTAGTGAATCCACTGGGGACTTAGAGAGTTAGGCCTATGGCTAGCTATTTTTCACTTGGTTCTTGGCTTTTTAGTCTCCATAATTATTTAGATATAATTCCTTTTTATTTTTATCTACTAATCTCTATCTTTCATGTTTTTGTCTTGTGATTGTTAGGGATTATTCCTTCCCGAATGAATATCAACTTGAATAAGTATGGTATTATGGAGTAAAACAAAAAGGTTTGATTGTTTGCCTGATACACACTACACACTTGCATTTGTATTAGATTCCCACCAAACACCATGGTGCGAGTACTATCCTAATTATTAGGATGAAATGAGCCATCTGTCTTAATAGGTAACCCTCCGTATAGGCATGGTAAGACCTTTCAAGGTGTAAATTACCTATGTTTCTCATAAGTACCCCTCCGTATTTGCATAAGGAAATGCATCCATTAGATCAAACCCATTTTGCCAAACTCGTGATGGGCTTAGGATTGGGGTGCCTCAGTTGTCCTTATCGAATGGAAGAATGATTTGAATGCTGAATTAGGCATCAACTTAAACCCATATAGTGAACTCTATGAGCTAAACTATGTCAAACCATATCAAATCACTACTAGAATAACCCAAAAAGTAGGATCACTCGGGGAAAACACTTCTTACCTTTACTTTTATATATCATGGTTATGTGGGTGATGATTGGTGAATATTATTGCCTACGTTTGTCATTTTTATTTTCATGATCATTTCTTTAGGATATGCCATTGCATTCAATAGCAAGCCCTCGTTAATATGTGGGTGATGACAAGCGAATGCAATTACTTGGAATGCCATCTTAAAATAGTTAAATCCAACCAAAATAACCCATCTTGCTATCTGAACAATGGCATACCATGTACTCGCCATGGATGATAATGAACGAACGTCATTATTTTAAAGGTCAGTCGTAGTCCTAGCAAGGTATCATATTACCCTGTTAAAAAGTAATTTTTAGTGTGGGTTTATGATGCACTTTTATTGCTGTTCTTTCATTCCTTTATCCTTGTGCCTATTATTTCATATGTTTACTAACTCATTTTTCTTTTTGCTTTTTTTTTTCATGAATGCATCATTTTATCATAATCATCATTATCATGGGACAATTGGCCAATGTTTTAGTGTTCATCAAAGGGTGTTTGTCATGGAGTAATAGTCCACTTCAAATTTGAAGCCTTTTAAGGAAGTATGAGGATGGTCAAAGCATTGACAACGTGAAGATGAGGATGTTTTAAATAAGGTTATGTCTCTAAAATGCATGAAAGGGTCAAGATAGGGTACTGTCAGAATTACTGTTGAGATCTGAAGTATGTATGGACTAATTGGGATAATATCTAAAAGGAATTATTCACGAAAAGATATGGAGACATTACTCTTTGCTCTAAGTCTGTTTGGATGTCAGCCTATTGCAAGCAACATTTCAGTTTTGGAACTAGCATATCAATGTTTCTCTTTCAACCATGAAGATTTGGTCCCCACAGTTGATGAATACATTGCGCTACTCAATGTTGAGAAAGCCAAGGATGATAGAATATATTGCAAGGCTTTGAATGCTCTAACTTTCAAGAAAAGATTAGCCCAGATTCTCTATGCATCAGAGATTTGGATTGAGAGTCATATTAAGATGAAAAGGAACAGTGAGTGCATCTCATGGGCTAGTTTGAAGGAAGCAATGGCAAATACTAGTTCAGTTATGAAAGATTTAAGATATCTAAGCTCTGGCAAAATATGGTTTGGTTATATTTTCAAAAACATTAGGCTATGTTGGGCTACAATAGAAGATCTCTTTTCTCGATTATGTTCCAACATTAATCCCGCATCGAATATTATTGTTAAAACTATCTAAGCTCTTAGTTTTCATAAGAAAATAGGTACGAGCCATTTCATTGGATGTGCACCACTCTTTCATATTTGGCTTATCAGTCACTTTTATCCTAAAGAAAGTAGGATGTTGTCCAACATTTTACCTAATTTTAGCCCTATCTCCAAGATCATCGAGAAGGAATGGCCTTTGGACAACTCTGAAGAGCAATATAGAAACTCTAAAACCTCAGTGGAAAAGAGGTGACATGGAAAACCTTTTGGTTCTCACTACAAATAATCATATATCAGTGCGAAGATTATAGTTGTGTGCCATTCATGGGATTATAGGGAAGCACTAGCAATGCACCCATTCTGGCCCTCCAGTAATTCCAGTGCCGACAATTCATCTTCTTTATCTAAGAGCTAGAGTTATGGGATTTCAACTATGGTAAGCCTAATTATAATTAAAAAGTTTAGCTAGCCTTTCATGTATGAAAACAAACTCATTGTATGGAAACGTATTAGAGAGGAAGTAATACGACCCTCAGATATGACGAGTAAAGGAGCCACACATTAATGACCCCATACTTTTGTTTACTGTTGGAACATTACAAGCTATAGTTAAGGGATTTCCTTCTAAGATGGAATTACTTAGTCCAGAGTTCAAACAAGAAAAGGCAACCTTCACCAAAGAAATTACTCGTTTAAAAGAAGAAAAGAGTCAATTAGAAATGGACCTCTACCTCCAAAATAATGAGGTAAACTAGGCTGTCAAAGAGAAAAACCATCTTAAGGAATATCTTAAGAGTTCAAGGAAAGATTTATGTGCACTTAATAAAGCAAACAAGTCTCAATGCCTTGGAAAGTTATCAGTTGAGCATGAAGCAAAAATTAATACCCTCAAGGAAAAACTACACTACTATAAAAAAGAGGTTAGGGTCAACAGGGATAAGCTTGTTAGAACTGATGCTTTCATATTAACCTATCAGAAGAAAAATGGGTGACTAGAAGCTCAAGTTCAGGATTTAAAGGTAAACCATGTCAAGAATGTGACTTTAACACTCAGAATCCAAGATCTAGAGCACTCTCGACAAGTTACCAACACCAAATCAATAAACTAGCTGGAGCCTTGGAATAACAAGAGCAAGAGTGGCTATAGACGATTGATCAAGCATGCCAAAACCATTAAGATCACTATCGCCATCTCACTGAGTAGATTCAGGTGGTCTAATTAGAAGCTGAACACATGATGAATGTGGCATAATCCTTGACACGCAATATTCTGCACATAGAAGCCCATGAACAAGAATTATTATATTTCTCAGAGCATGTAATTAGGCAATGTAATCATGTTAGGCACTTTTAAATGTAATCATGTACTTGGGATATTCTATTGCTTTAATGAAAGACGCTATTGGCAGAGTTGCCTCTTAATCCAATTATCTCTTTTGCATTTGCATGATTAACCTAATTATTTCATTGTTTTATTCATTCATGTTAATAGTTATTTATCTTCATGATCGCATACTGTCATTGCATTAAACATATTAATAACATAAAGTCTAATCCAGTAATAATTTAAAGTAAAGGTGCTCTAAAACAAGGAACCTACATGGTATAAGACTTGCAATCGTCGAAAAGTTATGGAAACGATACAAAGCCCATATTGAAAGACTTGAACTTATGTATAGGGAGTCTCAAGAGCAGTCACTCCATAGGAATGAATAACTCCAAGCTCAAATTGTAGAATTGACTAAGCTATTTTTTGAGGCTTTGAAGGAAAAAAGGGTAAACAAAAATGATCGATGTTAGAAAAAATTGGCTAACCTAAAAGCAACTTAAATAATGGTACTAAAGCCATTAATGCTTAGGAAGGAGCATTGCATTAGGAACATGCTCCTGCAGCAAATATCCCTTCAACTCAGCCATTTATCTAGATTAATCCTGCAGCCGCATCTCATCTACAATAAGGATTTTAGGGTACAAGCTCTTCATTGGCAAGGCTTATAGTCTTAGACCTTGATGAGCAAATGCAACAAGAAAAAGCAAAGAGTTCATTAGAAAACAATGAAGACTTAATCAAGTATCAATCACTAAAAAATGCCTTTGAGCTGTTAAAGAGAATGACAAATTTGGGATCGTGGATGCAAAATCATGTGGTTTGATTTCCAGTCTTGTTATCCTACCCAAATTCAAAATGCTAAAATTTGAAAAAGTACAATAGGACTACTGACCTCACTATCCACCTTCGCATGTATTGCCATAAAATAATTGGGTATAAAGAAAATGAAAAAATATAAATTCATTGCTTTTAAGACAATCTGACTAAGGCAGCTATTCGATGGTACATAGGGCTTGATCTCACAAAAATTCAGATGTGGAAGGATCTAGCTCACGATTTCCTTGACCAATATAAGCATGTATCCAATTGGGCACTAAATTGCTTTTTGCTTATGACTATGGAAAAGAAAGCCTCTGAGAGCTTTAAGCAATATGCTCAAAGATGGAGAGAGGAAGTACCTCAAGTTCATCCACTTTTGACTGAAAAAGAAATGACGGCCATGTTTGTTGGGGTTCTACGAGCTTTTTACTATGAAAGGTTGGTAGGAACTGCCATGAAAAATTTTACCAACATGGTTATATCAAGTGAAATGATCGATAATGCTATCAAAAGTGGCAAGTTATCCATTAGAGAATCATCTGGGTCGATCAAGAAGTTAATGAATAAGGGTAAAGAGAAAGAGGTGAATGTTGCTAGCAAAAGTCATGCTAAGTTTAATCAAAATTCACATCCAGTGCAGGCTGTGTATCTCTCAAAGGTGTTGAAATCAAGTTTTAACTTTTACTCACCAGCACCACAACCAATTCATTTTACTGGGTTTGCTCTGGCAATTAGTTTTACACCAAACTCGATTCAAAACACGACCCAGGGTGCACAACCTCGCAATATGAACAATACAAGAGCTTTAAACAATCAATAAGTTCCTCGAGAAAGGGAGCACTTTAAGCCACTTCCTTACTCTTACAAAAAGATTTATTCTTGACTATTGATGGGTTAATTGGTGGCCTTAGTATTCACAAACCCAGGATCACCTCCATACCTCAGGTGGTACAATAAAATGCATACTGTAAGTAACACACTAGAGCACAAGGTCATTTTATTGATAATTGCACCTTATTTAAAAGAAAGGTATAGGGTTTGCTAGAAAAAAGAATGATCAAGGTTGAACAAGGGCCCAAACAAAATTTTGAAGCCAATCTGATCCTTAATTATATAGAAACAAGAGTGAATGCAGTAATCGACAAAAAATTATTGGGTTAAAAAAAGTATTAGAGAAGTCAAAATGCCGATGAGTAAGGTCTAACAAACATTTGTGAGAGTAATAGTCTCAGACATTAAAGATCAAAGGGAAAATATCCTTGGGCCATCTTGCTACCATTACAGTCAAGGGTAAGATTTGCATCATTGCCCATTGTTCTTAGAAATAATCCAAGGGATGATGGACTGGTTCGAGATTAAGTTCTATGGGGAGTAGGATGAACATATCAGTCCATCTATTAATGCAATAGATGAGAAAAGGCCTACTGACGATCGAATCTTAAGTTATCTATCTTCTATGAGCATGGAAAAAAAAACTAATGAAAGTTTTAGGTAATATGCTTCCAGATGGATGGAAGAAGCTGCCTAAATTCATCCGTTGTTGATAGAAAAAAGATAACTATCAAATTCATTAGCACATTGCATGTCCCTTATTACGAGAAGCTAGAGAAAAGCTTCCTAAAAAACTTCATGGACATAGTTATACTCTGTGGAATAATCAAAGAGGCTATGAAAAATGAATCAGGTAAGAGCAATATCTACAAAGGCAAAAGGAAAAGAAAAATGAAGGCTAGTCAACAACCAAAATCTGGCACTGAAGCTAGTTTATCTCAAACTTGTGCTAAGTTAGATCTAAGTAGAATGTTTATTGAAGAGAACTGCGAGATTGTAGAAAACATAAAGAAGGTCAAAGTGCCAATAAATTTGGTTTGGCAAATCCTAGTGTAAGGTAAATTGTTTAATGTAATTGAAAAGACAAAGTAAAGAATTATTGATTTCTATGATTTCCATATTATTTATTACCACATTCTTCAAAAATGCAAAGAGTTTCACACTATGGTTTAAAGTATAATGAATGAAGGTAGCATCAATTCTACGATGAAAGGTAAACCACACATACCAAGTCTGCAAATGTAGTACCGTTAGTCAACACTATAGAAAAAGAAGGAGGCAATCCTTCTTATGGGATTGTAAGGCAATTAATCTTGTTTAACAATCGATGAAAAGTAAAAGCTACCCATGTTCAGCCTGTGCCAAGTATTATCATTCAACTTCCATCCTTTTCCCTTATAAAGAAAATAAAATGGTTCCTTAGAACTATGGAAACAAAACCTTAATAATCAGAGAATATAGTCAACAAGTAGTAAATATTGACCTTTCAAGCGTTAGTGACCTAACTTGGAGTGGCAGATGTTACGCCTAGTATCCTCAAGAAATAAAACTTAGCAAGGGAACACTATTCGCATTTCTCAAGCACCAAAGTATGCAGCCAAAAACTTAAATTCGATAGCTATCAAAGAGCCAGTGAATGAGAAAGAAGCTACGAAATTCCTTAAGTTCATCAAGCATAGTGAATACAGCATCGTTGATTAGTTACATAAGCAACCTGCCAAGATATCTATGTTGTCACTGCTGTTGAATTCTGAAGCTTATAAGAATGCCTTCCTTAAGGTTTTGGATGAGGCCTATGTCTCTCCCGACATCTCTATAGGTTAGTTGGATCACCTAGTGAGAAATATCACTGCCAACAATTACATATCTTTCAGTAATGATGAAACCCTTCATGGAGAAATAGGAAATTACAAAGCCTTTCAAATCATCGCATACTGTAAAGGCATCACATTGCTCAAGGTGCTTATTGATAATGGGTTAGCTCTAAATGTAATGTTCGTGTCATGCTTGAACAAACTCCTCATGACATAGCTTATATCTAGAATAGTTATATAGTTGTGCAAGCATTCAATGGACCATGGAAGAATATTGTGAGAAACATCACCATTCCACTCCAAATAGGCCTATGAACTTACAAGGTTGACTTTCCATGTGATGGACATTGCTTTATCGTATAACTGCCTATTGCGAAGGTCTTGGATTCACTTTGCAAGGGTAGTACCATCATCTTTGCACCAAAAGTTGAAGTTTATCATGAAGAATAAAGTTTTTAGTATCGACGCAAAAGAAAATATCATTGCTACTACCTCAATTGATGCCCCTTATGTCAAACCTAACAAAGATATCCCAGAATCCTTTTCTAAATCCTTTGAGTTTGTCAACACTACTTTTGTCAAGGAAAGGTTGCCAATGGCTGAGCCTCATCTATCAAAGAGCACTCATATGGGTTTGAAGTTAACAATTGGCAAAGGTGCCCAGGCCAAAAACGGACTTGGAAAACACCTCTGAGGAATTGCCAAAGCCTTGAAAGTTATTAACTAGATCAATAAAAGAGGATTCTGATTCAAGCTTAGTGCATAACAAAAAAGAAAACAAGCTCAAAAAAACTATGAGAAAATGATGGTTTATCTATAAAGATATGATATAAGGTATGAACTGATAATATTTTTGCCACTTTATGAAAGTTTTCGCCTACGAGGACATATGAATACTGGCTTTGCTAATGTTATGCTCATATTAAACAAGCCATTTGGGATCTCTCTATCAATGCAATTGATGAGCCAGAGATGTCAACGACAAACCCAAAAACTGGTTTATGCCCTCTAAGATTTGTTCCAAGTGTTTGGACTAAAACTAAGATTCCTATACTATTTAAGTCTATTTCAAAGTAATGCTATGAACTAAACTTACATGTTTTTGCCCAAAAAACATTGTAGGATCCTTTGTATGGGCATCTTTTATTTAAATATTATCAATAAAAATGACTAAGCATTATGCATTTCATCCTTTGTGTTCATAGTTCTTGCCAACTCTTAGACCTTTCTCTATATATTTTTCCATCTATATTATTCATTTTTCCATATTTTCAGGCACCATGATGAAGATGACGTGAATATTCATACTGAAACTTTGAAAATCAATTTCATGCAATTGATTTGTACCAATAAGGTCGAGCCTAAAGTGAATTTTGAAGAAAACCCTATATCCCCAGACTTGCTAAGACTAATTATACAGGAAAAAACAGATATTGCCTCATTAAAAAACCCACCGAAACCATAAACTTTAGAACAAAAGAAGATAATAAAAAAAGTCAAAATTAGAACCTCTACAAAACCATCAACTTGAGGCTGAACTAATAAGTCTTTTCCAAGAATATCGGGATGTGCTTGTTTAGTCTTACCAAGATATGCCTGGGTTAGACACAAACATTATGGTCCATAAACTTCCCCTCAAAGCTGAGTGTAAGCCCATAAAACAAAAGCTAAGAAGGATGAAACCTGAAATGCTTTTAAAGATCAAAGAAAAAGTGAAAAACAATTTGAAGTAAGATTTCTTGTGGTAGCCAAATATCCTGAATGGGTAACCAATATAGTCACAATTCCTAAAAAAGATAACAAAGTGTAGATATGTGTAGAGTAAAGGGATCTAAACCAAGTCAACACTATCAAAAATGCACTATTTGCCATCATCAATGGATTTTTGGGCTATAATCGAATCAAAATGGCACTTGAAGACATGGAAAAGACTACATTCATAACCATGTAGGGCATTTTTTTGCTACAAAGTGATGCCCTTCTAGCTCAAGAAAGCTAAGGCAACCTACCAAAGGCGATGGTAACATTGTTCCATAATCTCATGCATAAGGAAATCAAGGTCTATGTTGATGATATGATCCCACAATCGTCAAAAAAAAGTGAACATGTGGCCAATTTGTGAAAACTCTTCAAAAGGCTATACAAGTATCAGTTCAAGCTAGATCTTGCCAAATGCATATTCAATGTCACATCTGACAAGTTATTGGGCTTCATTATGAACGAAAATGAAATAGAAGTTGATCTTGACAAGGTGAAGGCCATTCAAAATTTGCCACCACCTTGAACTTAAAAGAAAGTGAGAAGTTTATTAGGAAAGTTGAACTACATTGCCTAATTCATATCTCAGTTGATCAATAAATGTAATCGAATCTTTCAGCTACTTTAAAAACAAAATCCTAGAGAATGGAATGAAGAATGCCAAGAAGCTTTTGATAAGGTTAAACATTACTTGTCAAACACTTTGGTACTTGTCCCACCAGTGCTCAGTCTGTCTACCTTTGATTAGGTCAACATGATAAATCTCTAAACTCTACCGACACCTCTGCAAGTTATGACAATGCCGTGGCCTTTCTCTATATGGGCATGGACATGATCAGACTAATTACCCCTAAAGCTTCTAACGAGCACCATTTCATCTTGGTTGCTATCGATTATTTCACCAAATGGGTAGAGCTAACTTCTTATGCCAATGTCCCAGATCTGTTATAGGCTAATTTGTGAGATAGGACATCATTTGTAAATATGGTTTTCACGAGCATATCATTACTAATAATGCATGCAATTTGAAAAATAAAATGATGCAAATAATTTTCTCTCAGTTCAAGATTTAACATCAAAACTTTGTCCCATACCATCCAAAAATGAAAGAGGCAGTTAAAGTAGCCAAAAAGAATATCAAGAAGATAGTAAAAAATATGACTGAGCAATACAAAGATTGGCATGAAAAGTTACCTTTCACTTTACATGCATATTGCACAATAGTATAAACTTTCATAGGTGCTACCTCATTCTCCTTGGTCTATGGTATGGAAGCTATCCCACTTATCAAGGTTGAAATCCTTTCATGTAAAGTCTTGTAACTTGAAGAGGCTAAATAGGTCAAGAACCGATATAAGTAGCTTAATCTCTTCGAAAAAAATAGAATGAAAACCATTTGTCATGGGTAGATATATCAAAAGTGCATGATAAAAGCCCATGACAAAAGAGTCCAACTTTATGAGTTCCAAAAAGATAACTTAGTACTCAAACAAATTCTCCTAATCCATAAAGATGTTCAAGGATAATGGACCCCAAATTGGGAAGAGCCATACATGGTGAAATGTGTATTTTTGGAGAAGCCCTAATCTTAATCGAAATGGATGGCAGTGACCTACCTAACCCTGTGAACTCTAATTCTATTAAAAAATACATGCTTGAAAGGATTTTGGGATGAAAACCTGGAAGGGTATCCTATTTCTCCTTCTTCTTACACTCTTAAAAGAAAAAAAAAAAAAGAGCTAGCTTAAGTTGAAAACCTAAAATGGCATCTTAAATGACTAGAATCCCTTAGTCTAACCAAGTCAAGAACTAATTTATCCCACATTCACAACCCTAATCAAGACACCAAATCATAACCTATCTATTCTATGCCAACCTACCCCAATAAATCTCATCTTTACCTATACCCTAAAAATGGAAACTACCTAACCTTGAGGCCTTCATCCCACCATAGGGTAATTTAAAGAATCTTTTTATGAGTTGGCCAATACCAAAAGGATAAATTGCTTGTGAAAATTCTAAAAGCACCTAACAGAAGACTCATGTTATTAGCGTCAAGGGTTAAGTGACCAAAAAAACCCCTCTAAATTCTTTTGTATCATAAAATCTTTTATGATCCTATGATTTGTTATAACTTATACTTTTTTCTAAATGAAATACAATCACTTGATTTCTTGGAAAGTCCTTTTAACTCTTGCATCCCATGTTGCATCATGTTTATTATTTAATTGATAATGTTTGATAAATGAATAGAACTGATAATAGGATTTCCTAGCATTACTTGAAAAGACATAAACTTTGTAGGAATTTTTGTTCAATGTTTAAAGATCAAGAATAAACCTTTGAGGCCACCATCGTTCTTACCTATAAACCTTGCGTTTTAAAAATATGCTCAAAACTTCCTCCTAGTAAACCTCAACCTAAATAGAATAAACCAAAATTATTTTCAACCTATTATCCTCAATTGGAGTTTATATTAATCCACTCAAGCCATAAAAAAAACACCCTTTGAGTCATAATTAACTAAAGAAACCTTTTATACTTGTTAGTAAACTCAATGCAACAAAAGTTTCCAATCACGAGCCATCTAAGCTCAAGATCACCCTTCCAATCACGAACCATCTGTACCCTCAATAAACAACCTTTCCATTCAAGATCTCTGAAATCTAAAATAAGGTTAGTTAATTCAAAGGTAAGAGATCACCTTGTCAAACACGTTGAAGAGCAAATAATTAAAGAAAGCCAAAATCGATCACCGAATTAGATTTTAAAATCATTACTCTTGCATCATCTTAAGCTATAGCATTTAACATTCTTTAGGTACCAACTCTTATACATAGAAATCAAATTAGTAAGAGTTGATGTACAATTTTTTACTTTCAAAAAGCCTCGAAAAGCCCCAAATAAGTATCTTTGACCTTACGAGCTCATTAAAAATCACCTAAGAAAGGTATCTAAACTTATTTTCTTTTAATCCTCAAAGATTAGGATGTCTTTTCTTTTCCTCTTTAGTCCTTAAAGAGTATGATGCCTTTTTTTACCTACCTTAGTCCTTAAAGAGCAAAATACCTTTTTTTACCTACCTTAGTCCATAAAGAGCTAGACACTTATTGAGCCAAAGCCTACAAAAGATAGTGACACCTACCAAGGGTCAAACCTAAAAAACTACCAACCTCAGTCCATAAAAAGCTGGACACTTATCGAGTCAAAGCCCATACAAGCTTGTTGCATCGTCTGGGTCAAACCTAAAAAACTACCTACATCAGTTCATAAAGAGCTAGATGCTTATCGAGTCAAAGCTTACACAAGCTGGTGGAGCCTGTCTGGGGTCAAACCCAAGAAACTACCTACTTTAGTCTAAAAAGAGTTAGACCCTACCAAGTCAAAGCCTAGAAAAGCTGGTGGGGCCTGTCTATGGTGTCAAACGTAAGAAATAACCTACTTCAATCCTCAAAGAGCAGGACGCTTACCTATCTCAAAGCCCACACATGCTGGTGGCACTTGTCTAGGGTTAAACCCAAGAAAACAACTTAGTAGAGAAGTCAAACCCTATAAAACTCATTAATTTTTTTTATAAATATATTTAACCTATCTCGACATAATACTAAATAGCTCTCTACTTTTTTGGAGGCACTCGGAAGCATCATCCTACCTAAACAAAATGGTGTCTATTGGTCTTTGTCTTATTCCTAATACTTAGCAGCAACCTAAAGGGGTAGCTGTGGACACCAAAATTTATCCGAGCATTTTTTAGGTCACTTGTTATTCAAAATAATTCAATTAATTAGGCCACTTTTAATTTAAGTTTGTTGGATCGAAATTAGTTGGGCTTAATTCATTTTAATTTTGGCTTATTTAAAAAAAATATTAAAAGAACAACAACAATAAAAGGAAATGGCCTGGGTTTTGAACCCAAGCCATCCTTGGGAATAGGTTGCCTATGACCAACACACCAAGCATATGTTTTAGTAATAAAATAACAAAAACCAAACCAAGAAAAAAACCAAACAAAAAAAATGTCTTGGGTTTCTAACCTAGGCCACCTTATAAAGTGGGTCATTTGTGACTTAATGCTAAGCATGAATTTATGTCATAAACTGACAAAAATAAATCGTAAAGAGAAAAAAAAGAAAAAAAGAGTAGACTAGGTTTTGAACCTAGGCCATTTTTATGAAATAAGTAACGAGTGACCCACATGCCAAACCAAAGTTTTTGTAATGAAATGACGATAATAAATGAAAAATAAACAAAAAAAGAGCCAGTTGCCATGCTCAACATGGTAGCAGTTTTGCTTCTCTGTAAAACTAGCCATGATAGCTTCTACCATGGATCTTGTTTCAAAACCACCAACCATTTTAGCTTTTCTGGTGTATATAACCACCAAGGAATGAGGATGAAAAGAAAGGAAAAGAAAAAAAGCTCAGCAAAAAAAATCTTTAAGAATTTTAAAAAAAAGTAAGTTATCCAAAAAAATAAAAAATCAAAAAATAAAAGTAGGGTTTTGGTTAAAGAAGCTTTGGTGCTTATTTAGAGTATCCAACGGTGAAAGGGAAGCTCATACATAGGGGAAGAACATACTGAAGTTTGAGGATGATCCAACGGTGGATGACTAGATTTGAGGTAAAAGGTTTAAACTTCTCTTGTAGATTTAGAAAAATCTAAAATAACTAAGGAAAATTTGATTTCAAATTTGGAAAGACGAGGTCAAAAAGAGACTAAAGGTGAAGTTTGAGAGCCAACAACCGTTGGTGAGTGGCGATCAATGATAGTACCCAACAGTTGGCACAGTGGTCAATTATCAATTTTTGGATAATTTTTCCTTTGTGTTTTGGTTTTAGGTTGAGAAAGAAGAAGAAAAAAAAGCAAAAAGAAAAAAAAAGAAAGAAAAAATAAAAAAATAAAAAAAAATTGAGTGGCCTCGAATTTGAAACTTGGCTAAGTTAGGTCAGGCATGACCTATGCGCTGACCCGTAGATCGACGTGATCCAACTACAAAAAAAAAATAGAAAAAGCAAGATTGAGTAACTAGGGTTTTGAAACCAGGCCACCCATATGGAAGAAAAGAAGACCAGCCATTGAATTACAACACTCATTCAGTCATACAACATCTAAAATAATATAAAATGAGTAGTGCAACATAGGGTAACATGTTTTATGTCTAAAGTCGCATTTTATTATTATGAAATGCTTGTTTGAATGCCTCTTGATGATAGCATTTGATTTTTGATATTATTAACTTATTTTTTATCATACTTTTTTGGTGTGTTAAAATACATATATTTAAATAAAAGCACCCCAAGTTAGATTAAGATTAACCCAAATAATGGGATTAATCTTGGTCTATTATTTTTCACAAATTGACACTTTACTTTTGGGGTAATATTAAGCTATCTATGTTCGGATTCGAGGATAAAAAAGGATAGATATTCTAGTTTTTTTAAATAAAATATCCCTTTTTTTGGGTCCAAATTTGTTTATGCCTTAATCTTCGCCTAGAGTCCTTGTGTTAGTGGCATGTTCAATGAACTATTTCATCATCCCAAACTACTCTGAGATTATGTAGATGAGCTCATGAAACTAGTCACTCATTGATGTCTGCCACAGACATTTAGATGTCCATGGCTTAAATTTAGCTGGAAGAAATCTAAGAAAATTGTAAATTTCCCCTATTTCATACTGATATCACTGTATTCACAATTTGAAAAATCATTTTCAAACCATAAAACATTTTCCAATAATTTTTTAACATTTTTCCTCAGAAGGGCATCAAATCACCTTTCCAATGGTGTCTTGTTTGCCCCCGGATCAATCTGGATGAGGAGTTACAATTTTTTGAAACTTTATTGTCTAGAACCCTTAAAACTAGCAATTCACATTCTGTTTGGGCTGTTTCAGCCCGCCATATGATTTTTTTGAATTTTTCTAATATTTTTCATAAAAGTTCATGAAATTCCCTTTCTAAAAAGGTATTTTTGTGATTTAATGTGTCCGAATAAGTCCGAAATGATTTTTCAAATTTAGCCGCCCCATTTTCCCTACGTATGCTGCAAAAGGGTTGAACAAGTCCTTTATTTGAAAATTATTTCCACCTAGAAGGTAATTTTCTAGGTTCTTTGGAATAACTTTATATTAATTCTTATCTAGTTACTTTTGCCACAGTACCTCACAGTACCTCACATAACCCTTGGAACCTTTGGATTTGTCCGAAATAAAATTAAAAAGGGGAAGAACGCAACATTGTCCCTTGTTTTCAACATTGCTCAAGACTAGTTGGTTCCTCCAGACTCCCATTTCAAGGCATTTGAATGCCTCCATGTGATCTGAATCTACCCTATCTAGTCAAAAGAACATGCATTGACCTTGTAGGCTCAGATTAAGGCATGAACAATTTTTAAGCTTTATTATCCCTATTTTTATCGATTTTTTTGTCAAAAATGTCATTTTGTCAATAAATCATCGAACCTTTGTCAAAATAAATCTATCAAGCTTGCCTCTCTAAAATCATCAAAATTTTCATTAGGGATACTCCAACCTCATTCACCAAAGGGATACTCCAACCCCACTTTTGCAAACCTCATTTAAATTTTGAAATTTACCAAAGTTTTCATTTATGGGGATACTCTAACCTTGTTTTTTTCAAAAATTGTTAAGAAATAGTAAAAATTTATCAATTTAAATTTTCCAACTCATTGATCTTAAAATTGTCAAGAAAAAAAATTCTGCCTCTCCATATTTCCTTTAAACTTTTCAATATTCAACCCGTTTTTATGCCTTGATTAGTCAAGAGATCCCAACGTGTCTCTAAAATTGTCAACCTGGTTATCTCAAGATAATTGATGACAATAATGAGATACATCCAGATCATCCCTTCCTCTTTTCCCTTTTTTGTGTGATTTATTTTATGCAATATTATTTCTTTTTCATTACACTAACACGTTTCCCCTTATGTTGTTCATCTCACATTCATATCTTCAAAACCATTGTTCCAAAAAAAAATTACAAAGGCAATGCTTTGTGTCAGTCCCTCTCCAGAGCTTGACACAAAATATCTAATTTAAAAAAAATTAAACTTGAAGAGCATTTTTAATCATAATCTTTATGTTCTTCACCTCTTTAATGTGCAAATGAGATTCAAATTTTCTTTAAAACTTGAGTTTCTTATTTTATACAAAACTTATACATTAAAAAAGGGATTATATTAAATAATGACAAGTCAAAATTGGGGAAAATGAATCCAAGTTGGGATATGGCTAGAAAGGTACCAATTTTGGGTGTTGCAGGGAGGTTCGTACCTTATTATGCATAACCAACTCTCGAACCCAACCATCGAATCATTGGACCATGTAGACCATGAAACCAATGTCTTAAGTTTTGTAACTCAAAATATTTATTTCAAGAGGCTTTTGATCATGCCTAGCCCAAATGATTGGTGGTGACTTTAATTGTTGGACATTTTATGGTGGCCACCCAAGTTTAGTTGGATGAGCAATTCGTCCGATAATCCCCTTTCAGGGTCAAGAGCCAAGAATCCATACATTTTTGTTACATTACATCGAAAAAAGAGGAAGAATCCTAGTTAAAAGGACATTTCCCTATCAAGAAGTACTCTTAAGTTATGCACACTTCCTTCTCTGGAGGCAAGGTATTGACAAGTGTGATGACTGACAGTCATGCAAACACTAATTTGGATAAAGCCTAGGAGACACAATGGTCTTGCAAAGTCTATAATGAGTTACAATGATGAGATCCTTATTCATAAAATTTAAAAAAGCTCCTAGTTGTCGTATTACCAAGACAAGGCATTGTCAATGTATAAAGACTAGCATATGCTAAGCCTATATGCATTTGACGCTTGCAACTCTTTGATCACATAGAAGTTAAAGTATAAAGATACTTGGGATAGCTATAGGTGGTTGTTTTAAAGAATCCAGTTCATTGAACATAGCCGATATGAGAACACTATTTGGTATAGTCACTCAAGTGTCTATGGAATACATTTTCATGTGCCAATCATGTATATAAGTCTTCAAATTTATGATACCAAGTCATCTCATACAAGGAAAGTCACTTTTAGATAAATCTAAAATGGGTCCACAATAGATGGATACTTAAAGTAGGGTACGTTGGGTATGACATGAATCATATGGTAGGTGAATAAGTGATCCAAAGAGGATTTACCACTCCAAGTGACATTGAAGACATATTTGTAGGAACTAATATGAACTGATACATGAGTAAACATTGTACCTTGGTCATGGTCTTTTCGAGATGTCTGGTGAAAGGATTGAAGTACATTGAGAGGCTAGTTACTGAAAGATTTCTTAAAGAGGTCATATTGATTCTTTCTACATGTCAGGTGGCCATGATGCCTTGTTAGAAGGCCAGTCTTGGCCTATAAATATAAATAAACTTAATTAGGTAATTATATTTATTGTTGTTATGATGGAAGTTTAATGGGTCACTCATAACAAGATAATCTATTGGATTAAAACTGAGATTTAATTAAGTATAATTTAATTAAATAAAAGGTATAATAGGAGGACTTAATTGAATTAGTTCAGTTAAAAACAATTTAAGTTATAAATTAGATTTATAAAATCTAATTGGAGATGCCTTAGTGTGGCAATCAGATATGAACGTCTTATCAAGAAAATGTCTATTTATAGACATGGTTTTAGGGGTATTATTAAATAAAGGCAACTATTGTATTTGGAAAATTAAATAATTATTTGATAGTTATTTAATTAATTATTTGATATTGTTTACATGAAGTAAAAATTGTCATACTTGGGTTAGAAAATTTAATTATAAATTAAATTATCTAGCATGTAAATTAAAATGGTCAGGCTAAAGGCCCTAATTATTAAGTCAAGAAAGTTTAGTTGTGAACTACTTCAAGTTAGGCTTGCTAATGGGCTAGGTGCATGGAATAGCTATCTTTGGTGTGCTATTGGGCTTAAATATTAATAAGTTACTACTAAGGCCCAATCTTAGACAAGCTAATTAAAATATTTTTAATTAGGCTCTAAGAAACACTTCAAAGTGAGGCCACCTTCTAGGCATGTTAATAATGGGCTCAGTTGACCCATTAGTTAAGCTTCACCTAGCCCAAGGCGTATTTAAGTATATTATTAAGGCTTTTTGGCTGATAAAGAGCACAGTAAAAACCTAGACGTCTATCCCTAGGCTTCTTTAAAGAGGTTTGGCGTAACTTTTTGCTTCCCTAAGCTCTTTTCATGCAACCATGGTTTTTTTTAGTGAACTTGAATTGTTCTTAACACAACAAATGTAGAAAAATAGTTTTTTAGCATTGAGATATTAATTTTTGCAAAAGTTATGAAATTGGCTAAATCTTAAAATCCTTGCCTCTTTAAGCCTGATTATGCTGATTTGCTTTCTAGTTGGACAATAAGTATTTTTGATCATAATGAAAGATAGAAAATCAGTTTTCTATCCTAAAAGAATCAACTGGGATAAAAAATTATGATTTTTGGATTTGTAAAAAATAGTTACTTCCTTACAAAGCTATTTTTTATTCTTTTTGGCACCATAGGCAATGGAATTGTTCCCAGATCATATTGGATCTATACATATTGACAAGATACCTTTTGGTTAAGGCTTGAAAAACTTTCTGGCTAGCATCGGTGAATCACTAGACCTCATGAAGGTTCTAATAAGCATTTGTGTAGGTCACCTTTAAAGGCATAACACTTGAACTGCTTTTGGCCTTAGAAAGAGGTCGTAGTAATCAACCCATAATGCATTTGTGTGGAGATTGACACGTTTAGAGTTATAAGTCTCTAAACAAGTATGATTTCTAATAGATACCTATTGACTCTTAATTTTGTCTAAGCCCTTCCCATAATAGTCCAAAAATATTCAAGACCAAGAACTTAGCAATCACCTAATGATGGTAGGTTTCCTTTAGCTAGAATGAATATTTTCAAAATACTATTAGTACTACTTAATTGGCCGCAGAGGCAAGTGACAAAAAAAATAGTCATTTCAAAGGTCATAGAGAATAAATCTGAAATAAAAAAGATAAATATCAAGGTAGAAAATTAGCTTTTAACTTTATACTTGTGAAATTTTGAAATTCATATATGTAGATGACATCAGAATCAAATTTTAAATTTTTAGGAAAATTTCAAGAATTTTTCATAAAATTTGGAAATTTGACCATCGTTATGTTTTTACCAATACCTGGGTGGTATTTGTGCTATAGTTACCATAAAAAAATAAAAATATTAAAGGAAAAATTCATATTGGCATTTATACCATAAGGTGTCCAGTAGTTAAATTTATTCACTAAATTTGATTTTTTCATAATACAGTGTGTCATACTCATGAAATTTTTCCTTATAAAAATTGTTTTGGATTTGAAGTTTTCATATCTATTATTTTTATAAATAAATATTTTCATTAAAGTGTTGGTTAAAATTCATTTTTATAAAATTTAGACATTTTAAAAATTTTTCTATTTTCCAAGATACAAAGTGTTCTACTCCATAAATTTTTTTAGGGCAATTTTTTTGATTTTATAATTTTTAAAATTCTTCATTAAATTCATATTAAATCGGTTTTTGATAATTCAATTTGTTTTGCGAGTTTTGCATTTTTCGAAATAACAATTTTTTTCGAAAGAGCTTTTGCTTGTAAAATTTTTAATTGCCGTTTTCTTGCACATAATATTCTTCAAAAATTCCATTTTGAATTTTTATATGAATCTTTATTTTTAATGGGCCAAAATTTATTTTTTCCATTTCTTAGGCTTTAAAAGCTTTTTAATATTTCTAATTGGCCCAATAAGCCCATTAACTTTTCGACAAGCCGAATGAACCTATTTTTGTTTTCTAACAAGTCCAAGAACCTTATTTTGATTAAATTTTTAATTAAATTTGCTATGTAAAATTTTATTCTTCGAATACATAATTTTTGATTTGTTATAATTTAGTCCCTATAATTTGTTTTTGTTTAAATTAAATTATTTCTTCTCATGTCTCTAGATGATAATGTCATGCATGATGACACATAAAAAATGACAAAAATATTAATTAAAATCTAAAAAAGTAATAATAATAATAAGTAATAAAAAGAAATAAAATTCAAGAAGGATCGACCAAGGAACTTTTCTTCAGCTCTTGCCTGATTTTCCTTGAACATAAAATAGGAGGGAGAGCTTTCAGAAAAAGAATGGCTTTCATGGCCTAAAACATCTAAATACACCTTTTTTTTTCAAGTTTTACAATCTTTTAAGGTAATTTCACTACTAAAATCTTTAATTTTTGTAAGTTTCATACTTGATTCATCCTTTAACTGAGTTTTATGATTACTTTTGCTCATGGATTTCAATCCATGTTGAAAAGCCAAGTATGAAATCTATGATTAAATATTGATTTTATTTTTAATTTTGACTTTTGTTAGACATAGATTTTCATTAAATTAATTCATGTTTATTGATATAACTAATTTTATTTTCATATATATATTTTTATTTTTTTTAATATTTTGATGTTGATTTATTCACTATTTATTATGGTTTTATGCATATTTATGCTTGGTAAAAATTATGACATATATTTATATTGATATTCATGAAAATATGTGATGAATAAAACTATTTAGCTTATATATATGCTGGTTGAATATGTTTGTGACCTTTGATGAAATATTATTTCATGTTTTTATGAGATTTAGGACTATTTTGTAAAGTTTGAAACTTGTAGACGCCTAAAAATAATTTTTCCAAAATTTTCAAGGCCTTGAAAAGGTATTTCCATCTTAGGCTGATTCTTATAATGCTAATTTTAAGATGTTTTGATTGCTTAGGCTATTTTGGAATTATAGAAAATATAAAGGCTAGATTGCAAAAAATTGTAGAATTTTTTCTAGGCCATATAAGCTTGGACAAACATGTATTATAACCTTTAAAAGTGTTTCCATGCTTATTCTAATATGTATAAATATGTTTTATGCATTTCCCATCATTTTAGGGCCTTTTGTATTTAAAAAATTTAGGAACTTATTTGTAAAGTTGTAAATTTTTTGTTCCAAGGCCATATATTGAATTGATATTGTTATCATTGGTATGATTTCCATAACTTTTGTAATGTGATTTATGTTATTTTGTGATGTTTATTTTCTATAGGGACTATTTTGCAAAGTTTGCAATGTTATGGATCATTTAGAAAATCTTGTATTTTAAAGTTAGTGAAATATTTTAGACATTTTAAGAATATTTCTAGCACTCATCTGGTCTTTCGAAGGGGTGTAACAAATATTAAAACTTTTTGTATTCCTCTGGTTTTTTGATGCAGTATGTAATGCAATTTTAAAAAGTTTAGGAACCTATTAGTAATTTTTGCACTTTGGGTTATTTTTTATGCCCAAGTTACCTATGAAGGGTATAATTATTATTTCATACCACTATCGAGTCTTTTAGGTTATTGAGATACTTTTATGTCGAAGGTATACCTTAATGGTATTTTGGTAATTTTCCTTAGAATCAAGTCCTATGTGATCACCGTGATACTTATACATTGAAGGTGTATAGTAGGAATAGGTTTATTTGTTTATGATGTTATGAAGTTCTTTAGGGTTACAAAGATACTTGTACATCAAGGTAAACTTTAAGGGTATCCTAGTAATTTTTTTATAATTGATTCTTACATTATCATCAGGATACTTCTATGTCAAAGATGTATAGTAGGAATAGGTTTGTTTGTCTATGAAGTTATCAAGTCCTCTAGGTTAGCAGGATACTTTTGTGTCGAAGGTAAACCTTAGGGGTATTTTAGTAATCCTTCTTAGAATCAAGGCTTATGTGATCACCAGGATATTTATATGTCAAAAGTGTAAAGCATGAATAGGTTCGTTTGTCTATGATGTCATCAAGTCCTTTGAGGTTACTAGGATACTCATATGTTGGAGGTAAACTTTAGAGGTATTTTAGTAATCTTTCTTAGAACTGAGTCCTATGTGATCATTGGGATACTTATATGTCGAACGTGTACAATATGGATAGGTTTCTTTTTTATAAAGCTATCGAATCCTTAAGGGGTACTAAAAGACTTTCATGTTGAAGGTATACCAAGGGTATTTTGGTCATTTTATATCAAAATCAAAGATACTGGAATACTTTCATGTCAAAAGTACTCTAAAGGAAATTTTTAGTCTTATCAACCACATTCGCATCCTCAAGTTGAGTTTAGTACTTTTTGTCTAAATAGGGTCTTAAGGAATTTTTATATTATTACTTAAAAAATTAGAATTTTTCCAAATCAAGGCAATATCTCCGATATTAAAATAGTATGTGGAATTTCCCTTAGCATATGAGAGAGGTTCTACTGATTATTTTAATAGTAGGATATCCTTTTAAAAATGAAAATCATGATTTATTTTGAGTTTAAAAAAAATAAAACCTTTTCTATTTCTTCGACCCTCTAGTGGGGTACAAAAGATATTTTAATTTCCTAAACCTTTCATATTCCACCGACTCTCCAATAGGATATGAAAGAGAATGATAAAAACCTTCATGTTTTTTTGGTTCTCCAGAAGGGTGCGAAAAATATTTTGATTTTCAAAAATATTACAAACTCAATTTTCTTATAAAGAATAATAAATTTATTTTATGAAAATTTTGACATATGGGAATTATACTTAAATATTGAATATTAAAATTGAATAGAGATCAAAATTTATGTTAAAACATGGTTAATAAGTGTCACAACGTACCCTAGGGTGGATCCTCGCGGATCTATGGGTGTGTACGACTTAAAATATTTTCCTGACTTGAAAATGTCTACTTGACTGAGACTTTTCTTTGGCGATGTGATGAGAATGAGAATGTACAGATTCTCAACTTGTGGTACAGTGAAAGGGACCATAAGACGAATAGCTCATCTTATTGGTCTCGGATGACTATCACGAAATGGCCAACACTTGGAGTCGCCACCGATCATTTAGAGTTACGTATGATCGGATGCCTATTGAAACCTATGTTTTGAGTTACGAAACTCAAAACATCGATCCCATGGTCTATGTAGTATAAAGATTCATTGTTGGGTTCGGGAGTTGCTTAAGCATGATGAGGTATGATCCTCTTCACGATGCCCAAAATCGGTACCTTACTAGCTATGTCTTATCTCAGTTTTGATTCTTTTGATCTTAACTCCTCATTATTTCGATATAACCTTTTTTAATGCATGAGTCTTATAGAAATACAAATTCAGATTTTAATGAAAAATATTTAATCTTATATACGCCCTAGAGAGATAGGGAATATAGAGATTTTCAATAAAATGACCTCTGGATTTTAGTTTGAAACATGGAATATTTCACCTTAGGCACTGGAGAGATACCCATATGGAATATTACCCTTAGTTTTATTTGAAATGATTGGAAAACATGAATGCAAACAATCATCACAAAGAAATCATGTT
>JBBYHL010017825.1:0-11345 GCA_038381835.1 Adansonia madagascariensis
TTGTTATGTACATGTCATAAAATAATTTTATGAATTTAAGATTTAATATAAAATATTTTAAATATTTTATTATTTTTGCATAATATTTTCAACATATATAATTTATATATATTATATACATTATATATATTATATAATATATATTGGTGGGGGATCAGTTTCTTACTTAGGGAATCAACCCACACTGTTTATTTTTTAAAGAAAAAAATAATAATAAATAAATAAAAATAAAAGTAAAATGATAATTACAGTATTTTTATTAATAATTTAATAATTACTATTTCTTGTTTTGAATTATTTTTTCTAATTTTACTCTTTTTTAATAATTATTAATTTATTTTTTTGAATTTTTTTTAATTTCACTTTTCTATAATAATTATCAATCTATTTCTTTTTCTGAAATTCTCTCGTGAGAAATACATTAGGATTAATTATCAATTTATTTTTGAAATTATTTTTTAATTTTATTTTTATAATAATTATCAATCTGTTTTTTTTTTTAAATTCTTTCTTAAGTAGTTAGACGAAAATAACCTTATAAATTTGAAAAATACCCCTTAAATGTTACTATTTCTTCTTTTGTAATTATTTTTTTAATTTTATTTTTTTATAATAATTATCAATCTGTTTCTTTTTCTGAAATTGTTCCTTTAGTAGTTGGACGAAAATGCCCTTGCAAATTTGAAAAATACTACCTGAGTCCTAGGGCTCAAAAACAATAGTAGGTTATAGATTGGTCCAAACCGAAAGTAGGCAAGTCCAACAAATAAGTTGATATTTGAAGTGAGTCCTAGGTCAGTTGTAGCGAAGAAAAGTAAATAATAGAAGGCTGAACGAGTCAGAAGACGGGGAGCAAAATTTTTTGTCCTCACCGCTTTAACCAATGAAACAATAAGCCTATCTATCGATTGTAAATAGGTTTTACAAAGACCTAATGGTGGTAATGTTTTCCCATAGCAGGGATAATTTCTAGCCAAATCCTACTACTCTATTGGAACCAACCAGGGGAGTTGTGCAGATTGCGGCATTGGAAGAATTGGATGGTTCATATTTTTCAACTAAGTGTAAGGATAAGAGATTATATTATGTGTTAAGTTTGTTAGCCCTCTCTTCATCGTCATCCTTCTCTCGTTGATTATTGATTTTAAGGCAATATCAACCTTCTTTAGTTGCTCTTATCCATACTTCATCTTTATCTCAGAAATAAAGGAATTGATAAGCTCATCAAAATAGTGTTAGAATCTTTTGATTTTTTTAGTGGTAGTTAACTTTGCTTTCGAAGACAATGCAAGGCTATTTAATAAATATCTTGATCATCTCTTTGTTGGGATAGGTCTTCCCAAGACTCTTCAAACTATTGATGACATCTGTAAAGTGATCACACATCTCTTTGATGCTTTCTTTTGACTTCATCTTGAACAATTTTTAGTGAAGGATGAGCATGCTAATTTTTAATTCCTTCACTTGATTTGTTCCCTGAACGGTTGCCAACTTATCCCAGATTTGTTTGGCATTATTGTAAAGAGAAACCGTATTATACTCATTTGATCTTAAAACACAAAATAGAGTATGCATAGCCTTGGCATTAAATTGAACTATCTTTGTATCCTTTTCATCCCATTCCCCCTCTTCCTTACGAACTTCCTCATTTCCAACCTTCTTCTTTGAAATGAGTGGACCTTTCATAATTATTCTCCACATTGTCGTAATGTGGCCTGAATGCGAATCCTGACCAAGCCCGACTTAAACTGCCCTTGACTATGTAAGTGGTGATGTATCATTGGCCATATCGATATTAATATGCTCTTATTTCTGGGGACTTGGTAGTTAAGATGAATCGTTTGCCCATCTTAACCCTAAATAGTTATCACGAAATGACCATTTGTTTGGAGTCGCTACCAATCTGTTTTGGCCAAATGAGATTGGTCACCTGTTGGAATTAATGCTTTAAGGGTCACGGAACCCTAAAGATAAATTTCATGGTCTATGGAGTACCAGAGATCGTTTTTAAAGGTTCGAGAGTCGGTTACAGCCGCAAGTAAGGATCAACCCTTTCATAGCACCCAAAATTGGTACCTTATTGATCATGGTTAATTTGAACTTTAATTTTTATCCGGCTTCAATATGTGGTATTTAATTACAATTCTTGTATTGTTACAATAAGATTTTATTATTCCATTAGAGAAAATCGAGGTTTTGCATTTTAAAAATCGAAACATCTTACGCACCCCTATCGAAAAACCAATGGGACACAAAAGTTTTTCCCTTTTATACCCCAACAGAAAACCAAAGAGACCTAAAAGGTTCTAAAAAACCAAAATGTCTTTCACATCCTATTAGAGTACCCAGCAGAATGTGAAAGGTTTTTATTTGTATAAAGTTTTCAATTTCCATTTTGAAAAGGGTATGGGTGGGAGGAATGATCCGTAAAACCCCTATCACATATGGGTGGGAGAAATTTCACGCATCACTCTAACTCCGAGACATTGCCTTTATTTTGCAAAGACATACAAATTAGTTGAAACAAAAATAAAGGACCTATGACTCGGTCTAGACACTAAAGTACTAATTCGAATCTAAGGACTAAAAAGATAAAAGAAAAACGAACTTATCTTTAAAGTATACCTTCAGTACAGAAACACTCGGTGGTTACTTAAGACTAGATTTTAAGAACAATTAAAACATCCCTAAGGTTTACTATCGATACTAAGGCACCCGGTAACTACTTAGGATTGGGTTTTAAGGAAAATTAAAATATTCCTAAGGTTTACCATCGACACTAAGGCACCCGGTAACTACTTAGGATTAGGTTCTAAGGAAAATTAAAATATTCCTAAAGCTTATTATCGACACTAAGGCAGTCGGTAGGGAAAATTATGAAAATGCCTCTTGAGTATACCTTTGCCATGAAAGTATCCCGATACCCCTAAAGGACTAAAAAATGACCTTAAAAGGCTAAAGGAACCTTAAACATCCACTTTTGGCATAAAAACATCCGGATGAGAAAAATTACGAAAATGCACTTGGGGTATACCTTCACCATGAAAGTATCCCACTACTCCTAATGGACTCAAAAAATGATCTTAAAAGGCTAAAGGAACCTTAAACATTCACCTTTGGCATAAAAACATCTCGATAAAAAAAATTACGAAAATGCCCCTAGGTATACCCTCGACATGAAAGTACTCGGTACCCCTAACAGACACTAAAATGACCTTAGAATGCTGAATGAATCCTAAATATTCACCTTTGGCATAAAAGCATCCCGGTGAGTAAAATTACCAACATGCCCCTAAATTTTTAAAAATTACATTTTGTATCCTTCGGAGGACCGAACAAATATGAAAAGTTTTAAAAATTTCTATATCCCTACAGAAGGCCATAGAAATAATAGAAATTGTTAAAACTGGTAAAATATACATTTTGCCCCCTAAATATGAAAATTTGCTATTTAGTCCCTAAACTTTTAAAAATTTTCATTTTAATCCCTACATGGTAAAATGCCCTAAAAATCATAAAATCACATGAAAATGTACATGGAAAATACAACAAATATATCAACAAGAATTCGGCCAAACAACTTGGCCTTAAAATAAAATTTTTTTCTATATTTCGCAAAATAACCCTTGAACTTTGTAAAATTACATTTTGACCCTTACATAAAAAAATAACATCACAAAACATAAAAAAAAAATCATCAAATCAGCCAAGAATTAACCCAAAAATCATGAAAAAAATCTACATAAAGGTTTGGCCAAGCACTTTTGGTCATAAAACACGATTTTTTCATATTTTACAATTTAGCCCTTAAATTTTCTAAAATTGCAAAATAGCCCCTAAAATGTTAAAATCACCTAAAACATGTTCCAAAACACACAAAATCAGTTCCCTAACAGCCTATGAAGCTCTCGACCAATTCAAAAAATAGCATAAAAAAGTTTATATATTTTATAATTTAATCCCTAAAATTTCTAATATTTACAAAATAGAATAAAAATATGAATCAAGATAACAATAAGCAAAAAATCATCATTACCAATTCATATCAAATTTGGCAAAGATAAAAAATAAATATGCATCAATATGTTGTAACAAAAAATCATGAAAATAAGCATGAATAAATATCATCAAGTTCAATACAAAAAAAATGACAAAAAATGAATCTACAAATATGTAGATAAACATATTAACAAGAAAATATTAAGGATAACACTATAACACTATAACAATAAACATATACATGCAATAAGATTAATATCTCAACAAAAACAACAATATTTCAAAAAAAAAAAAAAGAGAATCAAACTTTAAAACAAAAATTTATATATATCAACAACTATATAGGAAATTGATCATTGTCAACATGTTAGCCTTTCAACATAGATAAAATCCATGAGCTTAACATGATTTTTACTCATATTAAAGAAGGAAAATGATGGATATATAGCAAAGATTGCAAATTTCTAAATAAAATTACCTTGAAAAGCTTTTAAACATAAATTTCTTGAAAATTTCTATGAAAAATTGTTGAATTTGAATATGGAAAGCTTTTTGCTTGAGAGAATTTTTCATATGTTTTTTTTAGGGGTGGGATGGCAAGATGATGGATTTTTGAATCCATCTTGCCATGAGGTTCCATCCGTAATCCATAAAAATTTCCTTTCATTTATTATATGTCATAATTTCTTGATTTTTTTGATTTTTATATTTGATTTGTTTGAGATATGATTTGATTTTTGACAAATTCATTGGATTCAAATTTATAACTCGTCTCCTTGTGATGTCATGCATGATATCATTGATCTATAGAAATTTTGAATGGTATTCGTATATAATATATAAATTATACCGTAAAAGTTAACTATAAGAACTAAATTGTAAAAATTAAAAATTATATTTTTAAAATAGAATTTCATATAATCAATTTAATTCAATCTAATGATAAAAGTGATTTTTATGTACAAGAAAAAAAATTAAAAATAGCAAACTCGTAAAATTTTATGAGAAAAACTTTTATCGGGAAAAATTATTATACGTAAAAAAAATATAAAAACTCATAAAATAAATTGATTTTTTACAAACTAAATTAATAAGGATTAAAAAATATTATTAAAGAATTTTAAAAATTATGTACTCTGAAAAATCTTACTGAAAAAATTTACGGAATAAAAACTCTGTATTTTGGTAATAGAAAAAACCCTAAACTCATAAAATAAATTAAAATTTTTTAAAAATGATTTAATATAAATTAATTAATAATAATTTTAAGAATTTTAAAAATTATAAACAGAGAAAATTTCTCCCAAAAAAATTTACAGAGTAGAAAACCTCATATTTTTGGAAGCGAAAAAAATTATGGAAGAAAATGGAAAACCCATAAAATAAAATGAATTTTTAAAAAATTGATTTAATGTGAATCAAAAAATTATATTTGAAGAATTTTAAAAATTATAATCTTAGAGAAATTCTACTAAAAAAATTTACGGGTAGAAAACTTCGTATCTCTGTAACAAAAAAATTTTAAAACTCATAAAATAAATTAAATTTTTTCAAACTAATTTAATATAGATTAAATAATAATGCTTAAGGAAGTTTAAAAATTAGAAACTTGAAGAAACCTTACCGAAAAAATTTACGGAGTATAAAACCCATATCTGGGTAAAAAAAATTGTAAAACTTATAAAATAAATTAATTTTTTTTCAAAAAAACTAATATTAGTTAACTAATAATATTTAAAGAATTTTAAAAATTATAAACTAAGAAAACTTTTTCCAAAAAATTACGGAGTAAAGAAACTTCGTATTTTAAAACGGGAAAAATTCTAAATTCATAACAAATAAATGAATTTTAAAAAACTGATTTAATGATAGTTGAATGTTAATATTTAAAGAATTTTAAAATTTAAAACTCAAGAAAATTACACTAAAAATTTTACAAATAACGAAAAGTTCATATTCTAGAACCGAAATTTTTTTCAAAAAATACATTAAAAATTATATAAAATGAATTAAATAAAAAATATTACTCAAAATTTTAATTTATAATATGATAAAGATGAAAATTCAAAATTCAAAATAATTTTACCAAAAGAAATTTACGAGTGCAATACTCGCGATACTTTGAAGAAAATTCAAAATTAATTACAAAAATGAGCAACTTGACGCCTTGTTGTATAAAATGCTAATAGAAAATTTTCGTTAATTATTTCTAATTTTACAGAGTGCATATCAGAATAAATACCTTACATGTATCGATAAAAATATACGAAGGTTAATTTCTCGAGTTTTTCAAAAAAATCTCAAAAAATTCCTAAAATAGAAAAATTAACCATGAGATCATCCGCAGAGGTAATTTCTAAAATTTGTTAAGAACTTGTTCAAAAAAAAAATTTCCTTTACGGATTTGTCATTTTTACCCTAGAAAATGGATTTTTCCATCATGTGTATATATAGTTATTTACATATGACTGATTAAAATTACCAAAAATATGAAACCATTCTGGTGGAAGTTGACCTCCATCAGAGTGGCCACTACATTTTCGTTCTCGTACACTTGGGATTTTTGGGGATAGACAGGCCAGACGAATTTAGGTGTCTACGCACATTTCATAATCATTTGCTTTAAAAAAAAGTCTTATTCTTGCCTTTCGATAAGCATAATCTTCACCATAAAAATGGGAGATCTCATAATGAAATACCCTTCTTGGCCAATAGGTGTCTTATCACCATTTCAGATTTTTTTTGAGCTTTAACAAAAATCTTTTCTCAAGGTGGTAAACTAAGCATTTGCTACTGGAATTAGATTAAAAGACTACAATATTGGCAATAGAATAGCCCATGCACTTTATTTGTCAACTGCAAAGGAAAAACATCATAAAGCAATTTTAAAGTAAATCAATGACAATTTAATAACCATCACAAATCTTTGAAGACATTTTTTGCTTTAATTCTTCAATAACTCAGCTTTAAATACTGTGCAAGAATATTGAAAATTATAGAAGATTAAAGTTTTTGCATTGGTAATCTATTCTTAGTGTTTGGAAATTTTTTTCTAAAGACTCTTATAAGATCTCATCCTACTTTTCAACTAAGCTTAAAACAATTGCTTTTTAATTTATAATGGGAAATGAAATTTTAGGCTATAACAAGCAATCCTCATTATGCACAAATGACTAATAAAGATAGAAAGGGCAATCAAGGGTGGATTTATTCCCATTTGTTTGGTATCCCAAAAAACTATATCTGAAATATTGACAATGAAAATTATATGAAGATTTTAAGGAAATAACCTCATTGACTCCCTTTTCACTTTTTATTGATACATAGAGTGCACTTTTAGGACCTATTTTATGATACTTTACCGATTCGAGATGGTTGGCTTCTCTCCTTTTTGTGATGGAGATCACAAGATATTCTTGCAACATATCACATTTTGAGATAACATCAAGCCACATTGTTAAACATTTCACTAATCTTTTTGTATATCATGAATTATGTAGTCCAATATATAATTTACAATAGTGTAAGAAACTTTTCAATGGGAAAAATGCAAAAGGGTAATCATAATGGTCATTTTAAGAACCAAAAAAAAAAAAAAGAATCTGGCCTTTACTCAAGAAAAAAAGTAAACCAAATCTCATATTGCTTACTAGGCTCCAGATAAAAAGAAGAAAATTACCACAGGTTAAATTCAAAATATTGCAACCAAATTAAAGTCCAAATTATAAAATTTTAAGGTAGAAAATTGACAATGTTCCTCTAGCATGCATAAATCTTGATATATACACAAGGAAACTAGTGTACATATATTTTGATGTTTTAAATCTCAAACTATAAATTGGCTTATTTTCTTTTCTGCTAAAAGAGATCATGACATACCTACTCAGATGGTGACATACCATACTCTCTTGATAAATCTTTAACATAAACAATTGTTGTTAACAAATGTGCAAGTGCAACAAGTGTTAACTTTTCCAAATTATTCCTGTCTTTTGCAATGGGGTGGGGGTATGGGAAAATAAGATAGTATAAAAAATGCTTCAGAAACAAAAGAATTAAAGACATGATGCTGATGACAATATTCAATGTTAAGCTAAATGAACAGAGAATCAACTTGTTTAGCTGTCAAGTAGCAGCTAAGAAAGGCGTCGGATGTCTTGAAAACACTTTAATCACTTAAGATTCTATAAAGAAATAACCTTAAAATATTTATGAATACAAAATTTTTAACCATGATGCAGTCGCAACCAAAAAATAATTATAGTATAGCCGGTTTAACTCCCCAAAATCTTCTCATGCTCTTTTGTTGTCTCAGTGTTTTGAACCTTGAGATTAGGTACATATTTTTGAATTATTTACTAAATTACTACTAGGGAAAACTATTAACCCTGTGTCAACTCCAAATTTTATATCCAAACCTTAAACCTTAAATCTTAAAACTTAAATCATAAAAAATTAAGCCTAAATTCAAAACCCTAAACATCTATACTAAATTTTAATTCAAAACCTTAAAACCCTAAATCTAATCCAAAACCATAAACCTTAAACCTTTAATTAAATATGTTAAAGCCTAATGCTAAACCCTAACTTAAATCAAACCTTAAAATCTAAACCAAAAATTAAAACCAAAAAAATCTTAAACTTTATTTTAAAATTGTAAACCTAAAACCCTAAAATCTAAACTATAATACAAAAAAATAAACCTTAAACTTTAATTTAAAACCCTAAACCTAATTTAGAATACTAACTCAAAACCTAAACCCTAATTCAACAACCCTAAACTTAAACCCTAAGCCTAATTCAAAATCCTAAAACCTTAATCTAAATACCCTAAGCCTAATTCAAACCCTTAAAAGCTAAAACCAAAACAAAAAGCTTAACCTTAAACCTTAAAAGTTAAAAACAAACCCTAATCTAAAGCTCAAGACTTAAAATTTAGAACCTAATTCAAAACCTAAACTAAATCCAAAACAAAAACCCTAATTTGTAACCTTCGACATAAATATTAAATTCTAATGCAAAATGCTAACACCTGAACCATAATTCTAAACTATAAGAATAAAACCCTAAATATAATCCAAAATTTTAAAACCTTAAATCAAAATATCCTAAAGTTCATCCCTAATTTAAAACCCTAAAAACTAATTCTAAGCCATGATTAAAAACCTAAAAATGTAGACCTCAAACCTTAATCCTAAACCTTGAACCAAAAATCGAATACTAGAACCTTAATATGAAATCATAAACCGTGAACCTAGACCATAATTTACAACCCTAAAACCTTATTCTTAATCTAAAAACCATAAATTTTAACCCTAAACCATACTCAAAACCTTAAAAACCTAAATCTTAAACCGTAAACTTTAAACATAAACCCTAATATGAAAATAATAAAACCAAAAAATACTAATCCTTATACACAAATTCAAAACCATTAAACATCAAATCAAAACAATGATTCAAAATCATAAACTATAATCCTAATAGTAAACCATAATTCAAAGCTTTAATCCTTAATACTAAATTCCAATTCAAAATATTAAAACCTAAATCCTAATTTACAACCATAAAATAAAACCATGAACTTAATCCAAAAACTTTATTCCTAAACCAAAGACAATAAAAAAAATTGCTAAACCCTACTAAAACAGTAAACTTTAATACTAAAACATAAGTCAAAAGCTTAAAATATTAACCCTAATAAAACACTATACTTTAAATTTAAACCTAAAAACCTAAATAATGAATCTTAAACCCTAATTTAAAAAACCCTAAAGTAAGGGAGCCTAAACTATAATACTCAAATTAACCATAAATCGTATACTTTAATTAAAATTATAAGGATTAAGGTTTAGGGTTTAAGATTAGATTTAAGGTTTAAACTTTATGGTTTAAGGTTTTAAGGTTTTAAGTTTAAGTTTTAAAGTTTAAGGTATAGGGCACTTGTCACGGGGCTATTACCCTCTTCTCAAAATATATGTCTGATAGGATGTGCAGTGCACCTGCTTATATGCCCAAAGACCTTCCCTTTCTTATCCGATGTGGGATTACCTACTTCTTTAGAGCGCTCGTCTGCACATCCCACATCGGATAAGGTTTATAGTTTAGGGTTTAAGGTTTAAGGTTTTAAGGTTTAAGATTTAAGGTTTAGGGTTAGGGTTAAGGTTAGGGTTTAAGATTTAAGGTTTAAAGTTTAAGGTTTAAGGTTTAAAGTTTAGGGTTTAAGGTTAAGGTTAGGGTTTAAGGTTTAAGGTTAAGGTTAAGGTTAAGGATAAGGTTTTAAGGTTTGGGGTTTAAGGTTTAAGGTTTAAAGTTTAAAATTAAGGTTTAAGGTTAGGGTTAGGGTTTAAAGGTTTAAAGTTTAGGGTTTAAGGTTTAGAATTTAAGGTTTAAGGTTTATGGTTTAAGGTTTAAAGTTTAAGGTTTAAGGTTTAGGATATGGGTTTAGGGTTTAGGGTTTAAGGTTAAGGTTTTAGATTTAAAGTTTAAGGTTTAGGGTTAGAGTTTAAAATTTATAGTTTGGGATTAAGGTTTAGGGTTTAAGGTTTAAAGTTAAGGTTTAAGGTTTTAAGGTTTAAGGTTTAGGGTTTAAAGTTTAAGATTTAAGGTTTAAGGTTGAGGGTTTAAGGTTACGAGTTAAGGGTTTAGGGTTTAAGGTTTAGGGTTTAGGTTAGGGTTTAAGGTTTTAAGTTTTGAGTTTAAGGTTTCAAGTTTGAGGTTTAAGGTTTGAGGTTCAGGGTTCGGGGTTCGGGGTTCGAGGTTCAAGGATTGGGGTTCGAGGTTTGGGGTTCAAGGTTCAGGGTTTAAGGTTGGGTGTTTTGGGTTTAAGGTTTAGGGGTCAGGGTTTAAGATTTAAGGTTAGGGGTTAAGGTTTAGGGTTTAGGGTTTAAAGTTTAGGGTTAGAAGTTTAGGGTTTAAGGTTTAAGGTTTAAGGTTTTAAGGTTTAGGGTTTAGGGTTTAAAGTTTAAAGTTTAAGGTTTAGGGTTTAGGGTTTAGATTTAAGGTTAAGGTTTAGGGTTTAAGGTTTAGGGTTTAAGGTTTAGGGTTTGGGGTTTAAGGTTTAGGGTTTAAGGTTTAAGGTTTAGGGTTTAAGGTTTAAGGTTTAGGGTTAGGGTTTAGGGTTTAGGGTTTAAGGTTTAGGGTTTAAGGTTTAAGGTTTAGGGTTTAAGGTTTAGGGTTGAGGGTTAGGGTTTAGGGTTTAGGGTTTAGGGTTAAGGTTTAGGGTTTAGGGTTTGGGATTTAAGGTTTAGGGTTTAGGGTTTGGGGTTTAGGGTTCAGGGTTCAGGGTTCAGGGTTCAGGGTTCAGGGTTCAGGGTTCAGGGTTCAGGGTTCAGGGTTTAGGGTTT